>RJWM01035519.1:0-18722 GCA_004363535.1 Dasyprocta punctata
CTCTGAGCATATCAGCACATGGAGACAGGGCCCAGTTTAATTAATGCAGAGGTAACAGTTCTGCGTTCAAGGAGAGCCGTCCACTTGATCTTCTACAGTTTCCTTCCTATTGACAAAGACTGTCTGGCCAGTATTTAGCCAGGCTCCTCTGAGCCCTCTTCTGCACTTTGTACCCACCTTGGCCTATAAAAAGGCTTCATCAAGCACTAACGTAATACCAGCAGTTCAAGGATGCATGCCTAGGATGCCCTGGCTCCCTGTGGAAGGCCTGGAGAGAGAAGGGGACCAAAGTCACGCCTCTACCACCCACTCCCTTCAACTAGGCTCCATCTCCTAAGTTTCCATCACCTTCCAGCCACGTCCTCAAATTACAGCCTCATCAGCAAATCAGTCCCCTGGTGAAGTCAGAGCCCTCATCATCCACTCTCCTTCCAAAATCTCATCAGCTGGCAACCAACCCCCAGCGCACGGCCTTCGGGGACATCTCGGATGCAGAGGGCAGCACCGAGGAAGCAGCGATGCTGTCCTAGAAACGGGCATCAGTGCAGACCTGGCTAACGGCATGCTAGCAAGGCAGGAAGAACTGCTTCCAGGCAGTCTCCATTCCTTACACTGCTTAGACGGAAGACACTAAATTGTTGTTAGAGCCCTGCATTATGCCTAGGCAGGACACATTCGATTGTTTAGTCATGAAAGAAAAGAGCTTGTGAAGACTAATGAAGAAAGAGATGAATGGATAAACAAAGTAAAGTATAGCTTCAGAATATTACAAAGTCACTAAAATAGTATTTTAAATGACCTTTTAACCTGGGAGAATGCAAACTCAAAATACTGAGAAACAAACTGTACACACATGTGTTCTTGTCCACATTAAAATTATGATTATGTGTTTATGGGCACAGAAAGTATTCTGAAAAAGACAATCACAAAATATTATACAGTTTTTTTTCTCCCTGTTCTATTGAGGTACAAATCAATATGCAGAAGACTGACTATAACTAGTGTCTTCAGTTTGATGATTTGGACATATGTATATACTCATGTTACCCTCACCATTAACAAGATAATGAATGCCAGGCATGGTGGTACATGCCTGTAATCCCAGCACTCAGGAGGCTGAGGCAGGAAGATTGCGGCAAGTTTCAAGGCCAGCTGGCCTACATAGTAAATTTAAGGACAGCCTGAACTGCACAAAAAGACGTATCTCAAAAAAAAAAAAACAAAAAAAAGCAAGATAATATATGTATCTATCACTTCCAAAAGTTTCCTTGTGGTTTTGGAGCCTGGATTTGCTGTGTTGTCTTTTTGTTTGTTGTTGTTTTGCTCTTGTTTCAAGGGATAATGTGTGTGTTAACAACACTTAATGAGCCGTCTACCTTTTTGTTAACAAACCAAATTTTTCTGTGTCATACCTTTTGGTTAGCTATCGACACTATGTTACACAGCCGATGGCTGAACTTTATGCACCCTGTACAACTGCAGCTTCACATACAGTTACCGCTCGCTCTGCACGCTCCTTCTCCCCATCCTCCCGCACCACCATCTCATTGTCCAGTCTTTATGTTTGACTGTTTTAGCTGCCTAGGTAAGAGGGCTCATTCCGTATTTGTCCTTTTGGGGCATAGTTTATTCCGTATGTCTTACAAGCCCAGTGGTGTGTCACAAAGGTAAGATTTCCTTCTTTGTACAGGCCTAATACTGTTTCATCATGTGTATATGTCATGTTTTCTTTTTAATCCATTTATTTGCTGGTGCCATTTGAGCATTTCTGTATCTTGGCCATTCTGAGTAGCAGGATTACCACTATCCCTAGGAGAGCATAATCTCAGTTATTTTGTTACACGCCCCCAAGTGAGATTGCTGCATCGAAGCCAGGCATGTCCACGCTAAGTTTGTTGTCAGCCGCAGACTGCTCTGCATCACAGTCACAGCACCGTAATCTCCACAGCAGCACCGCACAAGGCTTCCAGCTCCCCAAGCCCCTTGCCAGTGCTTACTGTCTTCTGTTTTTTGATAAGACCCCCTAACAGGTTCGAGGTGCTATATCGGGTGGTCTTGATCGGCATTTCCTTGATGATCAATGAAGTGGAACATATTTTCAGATGGCTGGCGGCCCCTTGTGTGTCTTCTTTGAGAACATCACAGAATATTAATAGTACCTGTCTCTATTTGGTAGAATCAGAGGTGAATTTTGTTCCTTGCCCACTAAAAAATATTTTTAAATTTCTACCTTGAATACATCTCGCTTATACTTTTTCATTTTACTTTTTAATCTTTATTTAAATAATAATGTTTTCATTAAAAATAATTCAAATACGAGGGAAGAGCGTAAGGTAACAAGTAAAGATTTCCCCTGTTGTTAGCCCATGGCTTCTCCCCGAGCATTCATGCTAATGTCTTTTTGCAGGTTTTCTGTGCCCGGGAGAGCTTTTAAAAGCATATACGTACCTATAATATTACCTTTCTTCCTTTCACAACATATATGCCATTCTACAACCATAACATACACACGGTTATACGACCTTTTCTTTTTTATTTAAAAGAGTCAAGTACACGCCATGTCATTCCTTGCTAACCACCGCGTAGAACGCTCTGGGGTCCGGATGCTGTAACATCGCTGAAAGCACTGTTCTCAGCGTCTTGCAGCTGCGCACAAGGCTGCAGGCGCAGGTGCCGCAGCCCACGGGGCACCGCGGCGTGGTCCGCACGTGGCTGCTGCGGGGCCGCCGGCTCAGGGGCCGCAGGGGCGCGGCCCTTCCCAGGGGCGGAGCGCGGCGCGGGCTGCAGGAGCACAGCCTCCGGCCGGTGCAGACCTAGCCTGGTCTCTCGGGGCCGTTACCGCAGCTGTGAGGCCGCCGCCGGGAACGCGGCCCCACCCACGGCCCGGCCAGGCCCTGCGCGGTCGGCAGACCCGCCTGTGCCTCCCCGCGGCGTTCGCCAGGCCGGAAACGACCCCCAGGTTGGCCCCCACGTCGGGCGTGAAGCACCCCGCTCTGGGTGTGGGCTTTGGCCGGCTGCAGAGCCGTGAGGGCCGGCTGAGCGTCAGGACGCGCGGCGAGGCCGGGAGCGCCAGGAAGAAGGTCTGCGTCGCCCGTCCCGGGCAGGAGGAAGTGGGGCGGCGCCCCCGGATCCCGGAGGCTGCTCCGCCAGACCCCCGCCAGGAAGCCCCGCAAGCTGCCGGCCTCCGCGCGTGTCAGAGAAAGCCCCCACACCGGCTTCGTGCCTCGGGCTCCGCTTTCGCGAGGACCTTGTGAAGAAAAAACAATGTTAAAAAGAAAAGACAAGACAACTGGCCCCTGGAAGATGAGCCCTGCCCAGCACTCAGGAGGCTGAGGCAGGGAGACCCTGACTCTGAGGCTAACTGGGCTACATGGTGAGACCCTGTCTCAAAAATAAATAAATGGTAATATCTAACTGATTATGTGCGCTGTGAATTACCTGGAGGACAACGTCTAAGAGTGAGCTCACTGGGGCGGCTGGGTTTTGGTAGGCATCGCGCACCGCGCTTTGCCCTTGGCACAGCCTTTGCTCTGCCCCAGGGTGATGCGGACCCGAGCTCCTCGCCACGTCTAGCGCTGCGGCGCCCTTCGCCGGCCCTGCCACTCTCTAACTCCGCACGGGCGTTTTGACTCGCTATTTGTGATGATGTACACTTTACTATATTCAGTAGTTTTTAAAGTCTTTATACAGGGCAGATGTATTTCTTACTAACACTGTCAACTCTGTGGTTGGTTAGAAGAAATCATTCCTTCTGTTATGCTCTCCAAATGGTTTATATATGTTACGTTAATTTTGAAAAAAGCTACTGTTCTGAATGTTCCTATTACTCCTAGTTATATAGTGAATTCTTTGGAAATAAAACTGTGTTCGGCAAATAATAATGATTTTCCCTCTTCTGTTCCAAGATCTTTAGCTCTCACTTCTGCCTTACATTACTTCATTCAACAAACAATTGAATGTGTGCTGTGTATCAGGCATTGTGCTAAGCTTTGAACATGGTTTTCAGAGCTGGGCAAATTGTATGTAATAATAATACACTTTTTGTATTTTTTCACTTAAATTTCACAAGAAAAGTTGTTTTCTTGTGTTTCATTATTCAGTATAATATTAGTATTTGCTTTAAAACATACACATTTAGCCAGGCATAGTGGTGCATGCCTGTAATCCTAGCACTCAGGAGGCTGAGGCAGGAGGATTCCTGAGTTTGAGGCCAGCCTGGGCTACATAAGTGAGTTCAAAACCATCCTGCACTACATAGAGAGACCGTGTCTCAAAAAACCCAATAAAATAAAATGAATAAAATATTTTATCAAATGAAGGATGGATGTTAATCTAAACCTATTTTACTCTAAGAACTGTTACCAAAAGGGGATGTGTTGAGCTGTATGTGATTGACTCATATGAAAGGTCAGCTACTTGGGGGCTGAGGCAGGTGGATGGCAAGTTCAAGGTCAGCCTGGGCCACTTAGAAAAATAAAAACAAAAAAGTATGGCAATGTAGCTCAGTGTCCTCTGGTTTCAATCCCTAGTACTACTATTTTTAAAAATAATAAAAAGGATATGGAATTGTGTCAAATGCATTTTTCAAATATTACATTGATCGTGTTTTTAAATCTATTCTTATTGATTATATATTTATGAATCCCATTGTACAATTATGTGCACATTTCTACAAAGAACTTTGCTCTACTGAAATGAAGTTCTGGGTTCTATTTACTAACATTTCAAATCTCACTGAAATTTAAACTCAGTTCTTTATTTTTTTCTTTTTTGTGTGTTTGGTTTGGTTTGGTTTTTGGTTTCGGATTTGATTTGTTGTTCTTGTTGGGGGTTTTTCTGTTTTTGTTGTTGTTGTTGTTGCTGTCATTGTTTGTTTGTTTTTAAGGAACGGTCTGACTATGCCGTTCAGGCTGGCCTTGAACTCACTATGTAGCCCAGGTTGGCCTCGAATTGGCAGTCTTCTTGCCTCAACCTCGAGTGCTGCAATAGCAGGCGTGTGCCACATCCTCGGCTTAATCCTTAATTCTATCTGCTAATATATTCTTCAGAATTTGAGCATAAGTGAGTTTTGTCTGTAGTATTTTAAAATTTAACTGGTCAGAAAAACATGTACTTCTTGCAATTTTTTTTTTTTTTCCAGCACTGGGGATCAAACTCACAACCTCGAGTCTGATAGAAAGGCGCTTAAGTCACTGAGCCAACCTCCTGGCCCTTACTTCTTGCAATTTACGACATATCAATTTAGTATTTTTAGGACTACAATCCTAAATTAAGAAACAAGGAAGAGAAGGTTCATACCCTCCACCTGAAATCATGGCTTAATTTTGTTTTATGAAAATGTCAGTAGCTGGGCTTAGTGGCTCACTCCTGTAATCCCAGCACTCAGGAGGCTGACCCAGGAGGATGGCCACAATTTCGAGGCCAGCCTTGGCTACACTGTGAGGTGAAAGCCAGCCTGCACTACATAGCTGAGACTCTGCCTCAAAAAAAAAAAAAAAAAGAAAGAAAGAAAAGAAAAGAAAAACAAAATGTCAATGAACCTCTCCTTTGATTTGCCAAGAGATACAGGACAATCACCATCAAATAATGCACAGCTTTTAAAGCTCAAGCCCATGTGTTCATGATCAATCAGCCTGTGCGATGGCCCTGCCATGACCGCTGGGCCTGTAACCTGGGAAAGGCCATCTCTGCAGCTACAAAGTGGGAACTGTCACTGTGTCTTCATGGGTGTGGCAAAGATGGACTAAGAGAACATGTGAAGGTGCTTCACACTGTACTCAGTGTGTCAGATATGCAGAATCTACTTAGCAGCTATTACAGATTAATAGTGTGTTACTGCCACTGTCCTTTCAGAACCTTCTAAAGTTAAGTTCAAGGGTCTGCATTTCATTTTAGTCCAGGGTAGGAGTAGGTGCTTCTAAGATGGAAAGCTTGCGCCCTTATCCTCTGACCCACCGTGGCTAACCGTACCTCAAGTAGTGAGTCAGTCCTCAGAAGGAGGTTCTGACCTCGAAAGCTCACCAATTCAAGTCAGCGTGGTCTCCTGCACCTGTAACACGAGCACCCTGGGAGCTGAGGCGGGGGTCTCACACTGAAGCCCGGCCTGGGCAGTCTAGCAAGACTGTCTCAAAAATAAGTAAGTAAATAAAATAAAACATAAAAAAGGCGAAGTGTCACGGAGACGCATGTGCACACGCACAGGTGCACACACACAAAGTTAGAAAATAATGATCTGTACTTTGCTGTGTCGTAACATTTTCCTCTGTCAGAAGCTGAAGCACTTTTGAGCAGAGGCAACACTCCCAACCAAAAGTAATTAAAACATGAAAAAAATGTTAAACGAAAAATGTCTGCCTAAATTTAATTCTTAAAGCACATAATATCTGTAACTGGCAACTGGATTGACATGAGGTATGAATTGGACAATGGTGGTTGCTGACATCGTGCTTTCTGCCAGCCGGGCTGTCCTTTCAGAGACTGAGACAAAAGTGGAGTCTCTTCTGAATCTTCAGATAGCCGTATGCATGCATGTGTGTATGCATGTACTGGGGGAGAGTCTCGCTATGTGGTCTAGGCTGGCCTTGCACTCACTGGGTAGCCCAGGCTGGCCTTGAACTTGTGGTGATCCTTCTGCTTTAGCCTGCTGGGATTACAGGCATGCATTGCCACGCCCATCTTCAGAAAGCTGTCTTTAATTACTGGCCCACATTGCTTAGTGAATTCCACTGAGATCAAGCAGCTTGGAAATGCTTTTTCTTCCCAACTGACGCTGCTAAGCATCCTGCCTAGTGCCCTCTTACCTACAGTTTCTAGAAACAAAAGCACACAAGTGATATTCTAGATCTAAACTCCAGTAAAGTGATCACGACCAAAGGGGAGAGAGAGAGGGAGAGAAAGAGACTGATTCTGTCTCCTGACAACTCCCTAAATGCATTCAACCTACAACCACAGCCAACCATGAACCCCAGAGACCATCACCAGGTCACCAACAAACATGGCTGTCACAACTGGCAATGCGGACCACTTGACCAAACGATAATGGATTCTCTAAAAATTATTTTTAAAGACTGTATCAACCATGGCATAGGTCTATTTAATGGAAAGCCCTGAGGGCAGATCCAAGTCCGTTATGAAACAAACTAGTTCCTAAAACAAACTAGAGTTGCTACTCCAGTCTATCTTGCAAAATAGTAATCAGAGCCGGGCGTGGTGGCGCACGCCTTTAATCCCAGCACTCGGAAGGCTGAGGTAGGGGGAGCGTTGTGAGTTTGAGGCCAGCTTGGGCTACAACGTGAGCACAAGGCTGGCCTGAGCTACACAGTGCGACCCTGCCTCAAAAAAGCAGGGCCGGGAGTTTGGCTGGGTGAGTTAATCACCTGTCTGACAGGTGTGAGGTTGTGAGTTCAATCCCTGGTGCCGCAAAAAAAAAAAAAAAAATCAGTTATACAATAGACTTTTTTTTTTTTTATTTTAAAGAGAATAAAACAAAACAAAAACAGAACAAAGCAGATCAGAACAGAACAATGCAAACAACAGAGGACTTCAGGACAAGACACCAGGAAACCAGCAGTGGCCACCATTCTGTCTCTTGTTTTCTTTGAAATAGCTGTCCATACCTTCACATGAAATAAATTCACACAAAACAGAATAGTATAAAATCAATCAAAACAAAAGAATGAAAGCATTACGAACTTTCAAAACCAGACAATAGGAAATCAACAATGGCTACCATAATGTCTCTTGTTCTCTTCAAAATAGCTGTCCATACCCTCACACATATTGAAATCAAATAATAGAAAACAGACTAAAACCAATCAAAACAAAGAATAAAAGCATTATTGGACTTCAAAACAAGATGATAGGAAATCAGCAATGGCTACCATAATGTCTTATTTTCTTCAGAATAGCTGTTCATATCATCACGCATAATAAAATTGATTCTTGCAAACTCTTGTAAATTCTAGGCATGTATAATCCTATACATGTACATCTATCCTTTCTGTACTAGAGGAAAAAACAAAACAAAACAAAAAATACAAGAAAAACAAGAAACAAAAGAGACAAATAAATAACAATAACAGAAAACCCAAAACAATAACAATATAGGCTTTCAAAACAAGATGGTAGGAGCATAACAAAGATTGTTATTTTGCATAGTTATCTTCAAAAGAGTTACTCAGATTACCAGATACAGACACACAAAACTGATCTAATTCTATGAATGTTAACTGTTTTGTTCCAAGATCTAATAGAATTAGTAGTACAAACATCTTAGTTATCTCAAGTGTATATATACAAATTTATATCTTTTTCCTTTTCCCTTCCTTCCTTTCTCCTTTTCCCTGAGTTATTTTTCCCCTTTGAGCAGTTTCTTACTCTTTCACAATATTGAAGATTTTGTATCTTTATTTACTCTTTCAGTTTCTTACACTAGGGAGACAATATGATGTTTACACATATGAGTTTGATTTATTTCACTTACGAGTATGATCTCAAGTTGCATCCATTTACCTATAAAAGCCTCAATATGATCCTTCTTTACAGCTGAGTAGTACTCCACTGTATAAAAATACCATATCTTTTTTATCCTTTCCTCAGTTGATGGGCATTTAGGTTGTTTCCAAGATTTGGCTATTACAAATTGTGCTGCTATAAACATGGGTACACATATATCACTGTGGTATGATGTTTTCAGTTCTTCTGGGAATATGCCCAGAAGTGGGATAGCTAGGTCAAATGGGACCTCCAATCCCAGATTTTTGAGGAAACTCCAGACTGATTTCTACAGTGGTCATGCCAGCCTACACTCCCACCGACAGTGCAGATGGGTTCCTTTTCCCCACAGCCTCTCCAGCATTTGTTATTAGTGGTTTTCCTGATCTTGTCCATTCTTTCTGGAGTGAGATGGAATCTCAGTGTTGTTTTAATTTGCATTTCCTGAATGACCATTGATGTTGAACATTTTTTCATATATTTATTTGCCGTTTGTATTTCTTCATCTGAGAAGTGTAGATTTCATCTCAGATACCCAGTTTTGGATTAGGTCTTTGAATTTTGGGGGCCTGATTTTTTTTAATTCTTGTATGTTCTAGATAGAAGTCCTTTGTCTGAGGGACAGTTGACGAAGATTTTTTTCCCAATTCATGGGTTTTCTTTTTACTCTGTTGTTGATTTCTTTTGAAGTGCAAACACTTTTTAATAAGATGAGATCCCAGTTGTTGATTCTGGGTACAAGACTTTTACAATGAAAAACTATGCCCTAAGATACTCTGATAAGAACTGGAAATGTGTCACAGTATCCCTGCCTGGGCATTTTCTGTATGAATGAAATGTGGCCACAGGTCCCATGCTGACCAGAGACAGAGCTCCTCTGCTAGGAAATGTGTAACAGAGGGACAAATACAGCCACAGTACAAAGGACTCGTCCAAAGAAAAGAACACGCAGTGCACGAAGCGAAAGTCACGTAGGAAACTGGAAACACACACACACTCGTATGTGCAGAACAACTAAGAAGGAAACCATAAATTACAGTTTCCAGAGAAATGACTTAAGACAAGGAGGTGACAAAATGTAATGTTAACGGTGCATTGTTATCTGTATTTTGGGTTATTTTCTTCAAACTTTAGTATTTTCAAATGTTCTATAATGAATATGGCTTCCTTTACTTGTTTTGTTTTGTATGTTACTTATTTTGAGACTTGGTCTCCTGTGTTGCTAAGGCTAGCTTTGGACTCAAGATCCTCCAGCCTCAGCCTCCTGAGTAGCTGGCATTACAAGTGTCTGCCACATCTCACCCCCACTCCATCCCCACCCTGGTTTCTGTATTACTTATATAAAACAAACTACGAAAAGTAGTTTAAATATAACCTCCCACATCTGCAGTTCTCAATGCAGATACCTACGTGATAGTTCCTAGCTGACCCTGACTGCACCCTGACCAGGGTAGGGCAGAAGCTTTGCGTGGGAGGTACTAAGTCCAATCTGACTAATGCTTTCAAAAGCACTCCTAGAAAGCCTGCCATCCTGTGAGACGAGTTCTGCCATGGTGATCGGGAGGACACTCAGCAAGAAGACAAAGCTCGCCTTCCCGTGAGCCAGCTGGTGCACGGGCTGGGAAGCCAGAAAATCACACCACTCCCCTCCCTCTGCACCGGTAAGCAGCCGGCTGACTCGGAGGACTCAGGGTGAGATGACAGCAACTGAGCTGAAAGGAACAGCTTGATGCTTGTGTTGTTTGATTGACTCTGCAGGCCTGGGGCTGGTGGTCTGGGCATCTGTTTGGGGGATGGCAGTGTACACTGTGGTTACTGTGGGGGATTTCCTCCTGTCTTGGTTTCGAAATCCAATGTTCTGTTCCGTTTTACTGTTTTGTTTTATTCCTGTATCTGGTAACCTGAGCAACTATTTTGAAGATAACAATATGCAGTATAACAGCCACTGCTGAATTCCTATCATCTTGTTTAGAAAACCTATGTAGCTATTGTTTTTTTTTGTTGTTTTGCTTTTGTTGTTGTTTTTTAGGTTTTTTTGCATCTTGATTTTTGTTTTGTCTCTTTAAAATAAAAAAATGTACAGTAGATATTGTGAATTGGGAAGAAACTGTTCAAAAGAAAAGACAAACTGATAGGAGAAAGGAAGAATGGGTAAAAGGAAAAAAATATATGTATATACAAGATAACTAAGGTACTTACATAACTATCTTCTGTTTGTCCCATGAAAGGCATGTTTTGTGCCAATATTGTTTAGAGAAGATATCAAACCTATGTTCTGTACTCTGAACAACTACTACAAGACACCAATATGCAATGTATCGACCATTGTAACTGTCCTGCTACCGTTTTGAAACTCATTTTCATTGTTTATTTGGTTTTATCTCTGAAATAAAATTAAAACAAAAACAAAAACACTCCTAGTCCTCAGACAAAAAGCAGAAGTCATGCTGGAGGTGGTGGTGCACAACTGTAGGCCCAGCACTCAGGAGGCTGAGGCAGGAGGATCCTTGTAAGCTCAGGGCCAGCCTGGGCTACAAAGAGAATTCAAGGCCAGCCTGAACTGCATGGTGAAACCTTGTCTCAAAAAGATAGGGGAAAAAAAAAAAAAAAGCAGGAGGTAGCAATTTAGCAAGTCTTTTCCCTTGCCAAAAAAAAGGCAGGAAAGCTCAAGATGTTCCCATCTGATGGTCAGATACACTCAAACTGAAAATGATGACATGGCTGAGGGTGGTGGTACCAGTTATTCCGGAGGCTGAGGCAGGAGGATGGCATGAGGCTAAGAGCTCAAGACCACCTTGGGCAACACAGCAAGATGCAGGCTCAAAATGGAATGAAAAAAAAAAGAAAGAAAAGAAAATATCAGCTCTATGAAGAAGATGCAGGACTATTCCTTCTGACCCTCTCACTCTGTAGTTGTGTGTTGGGGGTTTTTGGCCTTTTGAGGCAGGGTCTCACTATGCAGTTCATTCTGGCCTTAAGCTCACCATGTCTCCCAGGCTGGCACAGAACCTGCCAGGATCTTCCTGCCTCAGCCTCCTCATCTGCAGTGGATAGTTATGGCATTGGAAACCAGGTACACAATTACTATGTAAAGCTTCACAATTATAAGAATAAGATGGAATGTATTATCTATAGCAAAGAAAAAAAGCCAATAGAATCATAGACAATATTTCCAACTTTTGATTCTAGAGATATGAACAAAAGGATTACCCAGCTGCAAGAAGAAAGCAACCTGGTATTATGTAAAGAGAAGAGAAAACTAAAAAAAGAAAGAAAGAAAGAGAAAAAGAAGAGGAAGCAGCAGGAGGAGGAGGACGAGGCGGGAAACAGGAGGGGAGGCACATGGGCAAAAACTTCTTTTCCTGGTCAGAAACCACAGAAGTTGACACGAGCCCTGATACTCTGACTGAAGTGTTTACCACTGAGGCAAAGGTCAAACTGTTTACCAAAAGTTTTAAAATACGCTGTGAGACTCAATCAGTCCTGAACCGCCCCAGACACTCGCAGTGTGAGCTGCCTATCTCCTGTTGCTTACTGAGAGAACTCACTAATGATGGTTTGGGAGAAAACACTGATTTGCTTCTATCAAACTCAGAAAAATAGCACTGAAAAGCTCCACAAGTTTCCAAGAGGTTTGTCCAGGTGCTTACAAGGTCTGCCGACGCCTTTAAAGGAGCCGCCTGGCCTGAGGGCTGACCAGTCCACTGAAAGCCGAGGTGCTGATATTTCGGCCAAAGTGTTCAAGAATAGGGTGGAGAGCCTGCCTGGAACTGGGGGCAGGGCGGAGGCCGATAATCCCAGCCCGCTGGGAGGCCTGGGCAACCGAGCAGCGCAGTGAGATCCTGTCCACAGAGGGTGCAGCAAGTGTGTGCAGCTCCCCGAAAATTACAGTCAGGGCCGGGGGTTTAGCTCGGCGGCACAAGTGCCTGCTTGCCAAGTGCAAGGTCACGAGTTCCATCCCCGGTACCAAAAAATAAACAAGTAAAATAAAATAAAACACAATGACAGTCAACAGGAGGTTGAAATACACCTTTTTTTTTGCCCATTTCCCTCTTCCAGCTGTTTCTAGGCATGCAGTTTAGCTTACACACGCTGTGCTGTCCCCTGGAAGGACTTCACTGAGATTTTCCTAGTGAATCCACTGCACTCGGGTGTACACACAGTCAACTTGTATTAGATGTTTCTCAACATGACTATTTCAGAAGAAGTCTTGGAAAAAACATTGTGAAAACTTGGTTTCTTACGCTGCCCTATTCTAACCAGTACGGCTTGCGCCCTCCGGACTGTGGTGCCTCCCCTCCGCAGGTCTTGAGGGCTCCCGCCCCCTCCACAGCTCACGCTCTGTGGTTTGGTCTCTGTTTACTCCCATCATCATTCTGTAAGCCACTCAAGGCAGGATGTGTTTACCGACCTTTGTATGATAATCTCTTAGAAAAGTGACAGGGATGCTGAAAATCTGTGTTGAGCTGAACTTAATAGGATTATTGATAAAAATGACATGAATTATACGGTCTTAGATAATTGATACAAATGTCCCAAATGTATTCATTACATCACACACACCCATCAATTCCAAGTGTCCTTGCTGTCTTGTGCTTTAGGTCAATGTCACCAACAACCTCCCAGGCACTCCATCACCTGCGAGGATTCTCTCCCTCACTCCATCGACCACAGAAGTCTGCCATCATAACCTTCCTAAACAAAACTGATCTGTTTTTCCTTTCTCAAAAATGCAAAAGCTACAAGACCTTCCCTGAGGCCCGCTGTGTGATCTCCAGCCGAGTCTCTGGCCTCATTTCCAGTGAATATTTCCGCAAGCCCTGCACTCGGGCCGTGGGCACTCACTCGCTCCCAGCATTTTCTATGCTTTCATCACTCTGTGTCTTTGCCTCATCAGCTCCCTACAATTTTAAGAACTCAACATGAAGGCCATATTTGTAGAGTCAAGATTAACAGAGAGAGAAGGGATAGAACTGAAACTTCTTCAGCTATGCGAATGCATGCACCTATTTAGCAATAAAAGTATAGAACCAATCTAAGAAGCAGAGACATGTTTAACATTACTCCTGACAAATTTACCGGACAGAGGTCCAGCTCTTAGAAAGCAAATTAGTCACTATACACTTTGACTCTGGAAGAAGTAAGAGTTTTGTTTTGTTCTTTAATCGCTAGAACAGTCTACCACTCATGAGAAACTAAATAAATACCTGTAGCACGAAGAAAGATATTGAGGAGTTTTCCATTTGGAAGAATTTCAGGTCATGATGCACTTCATGTGTGCCCTCTCAGTCCCCAGCCACACAGGAGCCTTGCGACAGTGACAGACATAACGGAGCCATTGCCAGCCCTCAAAGAGCTCGCAGCCCAGCTAGGGACCAGCACAGAGGTACGTGCAGTAGCTCAAGTGGGGAATCTTCATTGTCAGGGTTTAGTTTCTTCAACTGTAAAGGAAGGAATTTCAAAATCCTCTGCTTTTTCAGAGGATATTGGTTTCAACACACAGTTTACATTTCCCGAATGCGAGTTCCCAGAGGTCCTGGAAATATGCTCTCTCTCTTTCTCTCTCTGTAAATAACTGTTGCTTATTACCTGGCTTTTTCATTGAACCAATGAGACTGCAATTGCCTAATTTTCAAACAGAAACAAAATTAGAACTAGTAAGAAAAGCTCCTTAGACATTAAGAAAATAGTGTACCCAGTAAATAGCAATGCCGTGAGGTATAAACCCTGCTCCATTCTTACAACTACATCTGCTCTGGGCCAACCCTTCGCAAGCTTAAGCATCGGCTTCCTCACAAATACAACAGGCATAGCCCCCTCAGAGAACGAAGAAGACCCCATCAGACAGCGGACGTGAAACGGCTACGCATAAAGAACATTTGCAGCATTAGTTAGTGCCATTTCCACACCTCAGTTCTTCACAGCTTGGCTGCAGACCAGTCAACTACCACCTCTACCTTCTTCCTCAGCCAGGTCTGCCAACCAGTAAGGTGTACAAGAACTTGATCTTTTTTGTTAACTTCCCTAAATTGAAACTGTTGGCAGTCTCATATCTACAATTTAAAATGTAGCTTATACAATAGCATCCAAAAAAATGAAATACCTAGCAATCAATTAACAAAGGATGTAAAACACCTCTACATTGAAAACTATAGTACTCTGAAAAAGGAGATTGAAGAGGATATTAGAAAATGGAGAGCTATCCCACACTCCTGGGTAGGAAGAACCAATATAGTGAAAATGGCCATACTTCCAAAACTGTTGTACAGATTCAAAGCAATCCCAATCAAAATTCTAATTGTGTATCTCACAGAATTAGAGAAAACAATCCTAAAATTCATCTGGAACCAGAAGAGACCTAGAATAGCAAAGGCGATCCTGGACAACAAAGACAAGACAGGGGGAATCACAATTCCTGACTTGAAATTATACTACAAAGCTACTGTGATAAAAACTGCAGTACTGGCAAAAAAAAAACAGACCTGAAGATCAATGGAACAGATTAGAAGATCCAGAAACAACTCCAGACACACTAAGCCACCTTATCTTTGGCAAAGGTGCCAAACACATTCACTAGAAGAAAGATAGCCTCTTTAATAAATGGTGCTGGAAGCCGGGCATGGTGGCGCACACCTTTAATCCCAGCACTCGGAAGGCTGAGGTAGGAGGAGCATTGTGAGTTCAAGGCCCGCTTGGGCTACAACCCGAGCACAAGGCTGGCCTGAGCTACACAGTGCGACCCTGCCTCAAAAAACCAGGGCTGGGAGTTTGGCTCAGTGACTTAAGTGCCTGTCTGACAGGCGTGAGGTTTTGAGTTCAATCCCCGGTGCCGCAAAAAAAAAAAAATAGATAAATAAATGGTGCTGGAAAACTTGGTTCTACACATGCTGAAGATTAAAACTGGACCCATATCTTTCACCATGCACTAAGCTAAAACCAGAATGGATCAAAGATCTTAATTTTAAAACAGAAACATTAAATCTGCTGGAAGATAGAGTAGGTAAAACACTTGAAGACATTGGTGTAGGCAAAGACTTTCTGAACAAAACCCTGATTGCACAGGAACTATCAGGAAGAATCAACAACTGGGATCTCACCCTATTAAAAAACTTTTGCACAGCAAGAGAAACCACCAAAAGAATGAAGAGACAACCCACAACATGGGAGAAAATGTTTGCTAGCTGTACCTCACACAAAGGATTACTATCAAGAACATATGAAGAACTCAAAAAAATCAGTTCTCCCAGATTTAAAGACCCAATCCAAAAGTGGGCATCTGAGATGAATACACATTTCTCAGATGAAGAAATATGAACAGGAAATAAATATGTGAAAAAATGTTCAACATCACTGGTCATTCGAGAGACACAAATTAAAACAACAATGAGATTCCACCTCACCCAAGAAAGAATGGCTGTTATCAAGAAATCAAGCAATAACAAATGCTGGAGGGGCTGTGGGGAAAAAGGAACCCTTCTCCACTGTTGGTGGGAATGTAGACTGGTGCAACCACTGTGAAAATCAGTGTGGAGATTCCTCAAAAACCTAGGACTACAGGTCCCATTTGACCCAGCTATTCCCCTTCTGGGTATCATCCCAAAAGAATTTAAAACATCATAACATAGTGATACATATGCACCCATGTTTATAGCAGCACAGTTTGTAATAGCCAGATCTTGGAAACAACCAAAATTCCCATTGACTGAGGCATGAATAAAAAAGATGTGATTTTTTTACAATGGAGTACTACTCAGCTATAAAGAAGGATAAACTGGAGACTGATAGTAAATGGATGTAACTTGAGACCATACTCATTAGTGAAATTAATAAGACACACATATGTAAACACTGTATTGTCTCACTAGTGTGAGAAGCTGAAAGTAACAACATATATTTGTATATGTGTATGTACATATATATATATATATATATATATATATAAATAGTTAATTGATTTCTCTGAATTCAATGCAGAGAAAGATTTGTGCTGGTATTATTCTGACAATTGTAAGCAGATGTCTTGTGCTCTGGGTGGATGATTTGGGGATGACAATGTGCAATGTGTGTACCACTGTGATTGACATGATTTGAAATTTTGTTTTAGTTTTTTTCTTGAAATAAAATGGATTTTAGAAAACAAATAAATTTGAAACAAAATAAAATAAAATGTAGCTTAAATCAGGTTTAAAACTACTAGAAATATTTGTTAATTATTCCAGGAAAAAATATAGGCAAGTAGATAAAAATTCTGTATATTTTTGGTTCTTATTTAGAAAGAAATATGATCTAGCAAAAAATAAGGAACATATCCAAAAAAGGAAAAGTATGGATTTGTTGCAATATTACTTACAACAGCAGAAAATGCTGACCTGGGCATTCAGCAGTGGCGCCCTCTCAAGCCCTCTACTGCCGTCAAATGCCAGGCTTTGCCTTGGGAAAGCAGAAGAACTTAGTTCTTAGAACTTTGGGAGTTTACTCAGTAGGTTTGGTTGAAGACCTAAAATTTTGCACAGAGCTCAAATGGTTTAAGCAATAGATATCAAACAACGTGGAAAAGTATTATAATTAACTATTAAGCATGTATTAACTATTAAGTATGCTTTTTAGCATAATACAAAGTTCCACAACTATGTAAAAAATCTATTTGCAAGTAGACGAAAAAGGTACAAGACAGATTTTTCAAGTGTGATTTTTCAAAAGTTAATCTAAAACATTCAAAGTGAACTACTGCCTTCCTTTTATGTTGAGGGCTAGGTATTACGATACTGTATTGTTGTTTAGAGGATTTTAAAATCTGTATTCTTTCACACCAAGCAACAGGTAGACTTGAGATTTTCTGCATACTTCAGAAGAAGAGCTAATAGTGGTTTCTGTCCTTCCAGTAGAGGTTCTAATTGATGTTAAGGAATAATACTTGGTCTTAGAAAAACAGCTTAGACTTGTCAATAGGCCCAGGGACAGAACATAGACAGTCAAAATTAACCACTCTCAAAGAAAAGTACAGCAACTGTTACAGCAAATTCAGAACTCAGAAATGTTCGTACAGTGACAATTTTATAATTTTACATATTGTACTATTGTGGTTCTCCCACAACCGTACCAAAGATGAAAAAGCCTTAGCATCTATTGAAACATTCCTCGATTAAAAGCTGTGGCATATTATAACTCCCTGTGTCATCAGCCGAAGTGCGTTGTTTGGTAATGGCTCTCCACCACCACCACCATCACTATTCTCTCCTTCCCTAAGCACTTGCCTATTTTAGGTACCTCAGATGCGTGGAACCATAACATAAGTGTCCTTTTGCATCTGGTTTATTTCTCTCAGCACAATGCTTTTGGTTTGTCCACGTTATGGCCCACGCAGGCTGAGCATCTCTTTATCTGAAAATCTGAACTCGAAAATGCTCCTAAGTAGAACATGCTTAAGCAATGGTACCACGAGGGGAAAATTCCGTATCACAAAACTGTTTCTTGCACAAAATTATTTACAATATCATACGAAGTTACCTTTAGGTTATGTGTAGAAGACGTATATGAAACATAAATGAGTTTCATGTTTAGAATTGGGTCCTACCCCCAAGATATTTTATGAACATGCAAATATTTCAAAACTAAAACTCCAGAATCTAAAGCATTTCTGGCCCCAAACATTTTGGATAAGAGATAACTCAACCTTTATCAGGATTTCATTGTTGTTACGGCCAAGTAACATGCCATTGCATGTGCATATCACATTTTTGTTTACCCATTTACCTGGATATTATTATCTGCATGCTCTTGTGACTAATGTTGCCATAAACAGTGGTGTAAAACTATCTTTCTGTCTCTTTGTTTTTAATTCATTTAATCTATACCTAGAATAGGTGAAATTAATTCTAACACTATATTTTACTTTACCCAATATATACAAAATATTACAATTTTCACATGTAATCAATAGAAAAACTGACATGTCGTACCTGTTTTTTGGGTTGGTTCTCAAAATTTAGTTGCATTTACAGGGTAATCTGGATACTAAATTTTCACCAGAAATACTTACTCAATATTTACATTTCATAAAACATATAGTTGAAAGCATAGATTCACATATTGAACTTGTTCCAAACACTCTTTACAACATGTGATCAAAACTAGATTAAATTAGGCCAGATATGGTGGCATATGCCTATAATCCCAGCACTCTGGAAGCTGAGGCAGGATGACTGTGAGTCTGAGGCCAGCCTGAGCTA
>RJWM01035520.1:0-18871 GCA_004363535.1 Dasyprocta punctata
TACATTCAGCAGTGTGTTCATTTTAGTTATCTTACATATACATATATACAGATTTATATCTTTTCCTTTTCCCTTTTCTCTTTCCCCCTTTTCCCTTCCCAATTACTTTTGCTCTTCGAGCTGCTTTTTACCCTTACATAGTATTTATTATAGATTTTGGATCATATATACTTTTTCCATTTCTTACACTAGGGAGACAATATGGTATTTACACATGTCGGTTTGATTTACTCACTTATGAGTATGGTCTCAAGTCGTGACCATTTACTTATAAAAGTCTCAATGCAATCTTTCTTAATAGCTGAGTAGTACTCCTTTGTATAAAAATACCACATCTGTTTTATCCAGTCTTTGACTGATGGGCACTCGGGTTGTTTCCAAGATCTGGCTATTAGAAATTGAGTTGCTATAAACATGAGTGCACAGATATCACTGTGGTATGATGTTTTCAATTCTTCTGGGAAAATGCCCAGAAGTGGGATTAAAAAATCAACCAACAACAAATGCTGGAGAGGCTGTGGGGAAAAAGGAACTCTTCTCCACTGTTGGTGGGAATGTAGACTGGTGCATCCATTGTGGAAAACAGTGTGAAGATTCCTCAAGAAGCTAGGATTAGAGATCCCATTCAACCCAGCTATCCCACTTCTAACACAGGAATCTTTGTTTCCCTGGTACATCTTGTTTCCTGTGTATTCAAAGCTGCTCCTGGCTATAAAGGGTGAAGTTCAGCATGAAGGACGGGATTCCCTTTGCATTACACTTGGGGCACACAGGATGTCTGCTTAGTCCCAGAGATGGCCGACATGAAGCCAGTGTTTAGACTGCTTTGGTTCATAACATTCCCTTCATAATACTGCTTATTTTTCTTTTTACAAATCTGATGTCTTTGCTGAATATTGCCTTGGTTATCATAAAGACAGGCTAAGAAGAAAGAGATATTTGTCATACCATATTTTTGGAAAACAAAGTTTGTCCACCCTACAAGAAGTTTTTGATTATACCTTTTACTGGTCTGAAGCTTCTTTGTGTAGTAATCCCAGGAATCTGCTGTATTTGATCCAATGATTCTTTTTCTTTTCTATACTGTGTTAAACCAATAACAAAGAGTGCCTATTATTATTATTGGGAAAGTTATTTTTGTTTTTCTGTCAGTTCTGTATTTTGCAGCTGTTCAAATTGTGTTTTGCATTTTTCTAATGTTTTTTCGAATCTTGCTTTTTTTTTGCTGAGACATTCTATTTTAACTTTTTCCATGCCTGTTGATAATTTTTGTTCAAACTGTTTAATGCTGACTGCTTTAAAATTGTTGCCAAGAGCTTCGAACACTTTACCATCTTATGATCTCCATATATTCTGTGCTTTACCTTATATTTTCCTACCATGCTAGGTTTGAGGAGGTCCCTGTATTTGACATTAGAAACCTAAGCCAGGTTTTTGTAGGACAAATTTGCAGGCTCACTGACATCAGTGATGGAAATACAATTTTCAGGATGCATCCATCAGAGGCAAAGTTTTAACATGCACCGATTTTGTGATGTTCTCAAGAGTGGTGTGTAGGTGCTCAGCGAAATGAGAGACATTATTTATCGGAAGAGGGAACATTTACATTTCTCGGGAGGGATGAAAACCATGGGAAAATGTGTCCCAATCCTAAGAATGATATTAGATTATCCCACAAATATAGGCACATTTTGTTTGGTAATTAAAATATTATTGGGATTCTCTCAACCTGTTACTTTGTCTTAGGATTTGGCTCCTGCTCTTCATCTTCTCAAGTCAGCAAATTTATGGGCTTTCGATATTTCCAAAGAATTTTGAGTGTGATGGCTCTGGAAGGGAGGGAATCCTAAATTTAGAAAAAAGAATGCAAATAATATATCACCTTCGGTGACTTTGACTGGGTCCTAGATGTCGCACTGTTCTTTTTTTTTTTTTTTTTTTTTTTTTTTTTTTTTTTTTTTTTCTTTTTTCTTTTTGCGGCACTGGGGATCAAACTCACAACCTCGCGCCTGCCAGACAGGCGTTTAAGCCACTGAGCCAAACTCCCAGCCCTAATTTTCTGAGGCAGTGTCACACTATGTAGCTTAGACTGGCCTTGCACTCACGTTGTAGCCCAAACCAGCCTCGAACTCACAATGTTTCTCCTACCTCAGCTTCCTGAGTGCTTGGATTAAGGCTTGTGCCACGATGTCCAGCTCATGTTGCAGTGTTCTTAAAAGTACTGTTTTTGGTTATTATTTCACTGCCTTCTCTCCACTTACCTTTTATTTCTTTTAGCCTTCCTCAATTTCATTTTAGTTTCTTTTGGTTTCAGATATCACATGTGATTTTTCAGTTCCAGCCTGCATATTTTTCCCAGACATGCTGGGTTTTTTCTGTGTACCAAAGGTAGAGTATGGAGGGCAGCTTTTCCCTAGAGGCCTGCCAAGCAAAGCCTCTGTGATTGCCTGCAGTCATGCATGAGAAACCATTTTTGGTGAGAATATATTTTGGTGAGAACCTGGACTCTCCAAAGGAGAGTAATTAAAAGGACAAAGAGTAGACTATTTGCTGAACTTTCCAACAAAATTTGATAAGGAAATAAACTGCTAACAGTTATTTTAGAAAGAAGGGATAATTAATTGCTTATAATCAGGATGAGGTGTAATTTTCAAAGTATAGTTAGAAGTCATAACCATAATCCCAGCTCTTGGGAATCTGACAGAGGATGATAAATAGCAAATTCAAAACCAACCTGGGCTGCACAGGGAGTTTCAAGCCAGTGTAGAATATCAAAACTCTGTCTTGAAAATAAGAAGCAAAACAGTAAAAAATTCATCTGTTGATTTGTTATGAGAGTACATTTCTATAATTTTTTTTTTGTACTGGTGTTCTAACTCACAACCTCTCAACTGCCAGGCAACAGAGTGTATTTCTAAGTCTTATCCACAGAAATTTTAACCCACTGATTTTGCAATGGGTACAAAAACAACAACAACAACAACAACAAAAACATTGAAAGCAGGAATCAGGGGATTCTGCTGCTAATGATTTGACAAAAACTATTCTTAGCCTAGATGGCACAAGTGGAATGAGGGATTCTCCAGTGTCTGGTAGGAAAGTCATAGTTGACAAACAGCACCAAAGGAAGTGGAAGAAGATTCCAGCAACAATAAGAAAGGAGGAGTTTGCTCAAGTACAGTCATCATAAGTAAGAACAGGTAACATCGGCATATTGCTTTTGTATTTTCTCATGTGATCCTAAGAAGTATCCTAGTAGTCCCTGCTGCTTTCACAGCTGTTAGACAAAGAAGGTAATGGAAGCTCAGAGTTTCTGCAAGAAATCCAAGATGGTCACTGACAGTTGGCTATATGGGGAGTCCTTCACTCCGCTTGATGTTTGCCTTGGAGTCAGCACGTTTCTTCCCTGTGTCTGTTTGGTGGCAAGGCTTCCCATAGAGCAGAAACACAGAGGTTTCATTTGAATGATTCTCATTGATTTTGCCTTCTTTTCTGGCTCTTTCCTCTTCCTCTTTAAGCCCTTCCTGCCAAAGGACCCTTTTGTTAGCTTTGTTCAGTCTTCCACATACTTCTAGATCTCCCTGGAACTTTGACTTTCTTTTCTGACCTATTCTGTCAGCAGGGGTCAATTAACCACATAAAAAAACTGAAAAAATAAACAAATGCTGAACTAAAATACCAAAATGTGGAAATAATAAAGTTTCAGTTTTTTATTTGGATTTTCTTTTCAAATAGAGGATGTTAATTTCTATTGAGCAACAAAACAATTTTGGCTTTGGGTAGCATCTGTTCATAATACTTAATTGTGCCTTTTGAATTTTGATGAGTTCAGTACTTTTTTCCAGAAAAGTCACTTTCTTAACCTCTATAGGTTTTTAAATTCAAGAGCAGTTTATTATCTCTTCAGTGACTGATGGCTTATTTCATAGATTTTTAAAATTTTAATAATGAATAACAAGCCATTTATTTTCAGGCTGATATGTTCAACTATGGTAATTACATGTGCAAACACGAGTTTCCAGTTTTAAACTGATATTTATCAAAGGGAGGAAAGCAAATTAGCCATTACCCCGATGCACACTGAAGTAAATCTTTTTCCTCTCCTAAAGGTGTTTCCTAAATGCTGGCAAAGTAGATCTATAGATGACAAATTCAATATCAAATTGCTTTAGCTTTAGCAAACATACATTCTATTGTTTGCCTAATAGAGAGGAAGCTTCTTCAAAATATTATTAAAATATAAACCTTCTTAAACAAAATTTGCATTGCTGAGTCACTGCTGTTAATAATATTGGATTTTAACTATTTTTAAATTGCAGGAAAAATTTGCCAGTTTAGAAACTACACCTCAGTAAGTCCTCCTTTGTCCACAAAAGTTAATCATTGGGAAGATCAAGAAGTCTGTCTCAAAACAAAGATTAGGTAAATACATTTTTAGAAACTGAAATCTTGTTTTTATTTGCCCACTGCTTTAAGAGACTATGCCTTGTTGGAAATGGCGGCACTTAGGAGGCTGAGGCAGGAAAATTCCTGTTAAGTCAAGGCCAGTCTGGCCTATGAAATGAGTTCAAAGTCAGTTTGAACCACAGAGTGAAACCCTGTCTCAAAAAGACAAAAAAGAAAAAGAAAAAGAAAAAAAGGAGACTCTGTTCACATTTCATGAGGCAGCAAATACTTTTTGCTCATTCCATGAATGTATTGTATGATGCTCTGATGTTATTAAATTTATGATTCTCAAAGTAGAATTTTTGGTTGTGTGTTCAAGTTGGGAAATAATAATTTCAATTCAGAATAATTTTAAATCTTTGTTTAGATATCTTGTCTAGGAGACTTTCATAGAAGGTATAGAGACTAAATGACCACTAGTGACAGTATAAGCAGGAATGCTGCTTTCAAGTGATAGTCTGAAAGTTAGAATGTATAAATAAACATGTAGATCTCTGTTAATTTGACCTCTTTATTTTGTGGATCTGTTCAGTTGCAATCACCACACATTTAAGACTTACTTGTAAAGCACTTCTGTGAATTAGTGCATTTTTTATATTTTTATTTTGTCTTGAAATCAATTTTAAGTCTTCCTGTATATCTTATCTACTATAATTCATATACTCTCAAAACTCATTTTTGGTAAAAACTTACAGCTTTTCTCTGTGTCTTTAATATATAAAAATTTTAAGATATCTCATCTGTGAAACAATTTCTTTTAAAATGAAGGCCATATAGGATTCTATCTCAAATGTTTCAGAAATATTTACTGTGGTTAAAACTTCATAGGAATTTTTTGAGGTTGACTTTTGTTTTAATTATCTGTGGGTATTTGGTGTATTTTAAAATTTATTTGTATTAGTACATATTTGTCCTACACAATGATCATGCATGTCTTAGAGAATATATACCTGTGCCAGTGTGTCTTAATTCTTCTCTGTTGCCATTCCTGTCCCTTCCTGTCAACCCTTCTTCCCCTCTCCATGTATGAAAGTTTAATTCCATTTTTTCCCTTCCATTCTCTCTTTTATAAAATCTCTTTTCCCTTCTTTCCCTTCTCCATACCTCACCCTTGTTCCCCTTCCCATTTGAACATGTTCTTTCTAGTGGGATACTTAAAGGGATAAGAAGAAGTGGACCTTCTGTGACCAATTCAGTTTAATTGGAAGCTGATAATCAGGTTTTCTTTATATTTTTGAGCCTTTATTTTTGTCTATTGGATCCAAATTTTATAAATTGGTTGAATTTTGTACGTGTCTCATGACTAAAATTTAAGGATGAAAACTACAAGATCTTATTTCTGTTTGTGTGTATTTTTACATATGCATGTGTATGCATGTGGAATGTTGTATTTTCACATAGATATTTGTGTTTTCTCCAAATGGTGCCAATTTAATGTGGAGCTCATAAAAGGTGTGGCCAAAAAGAAGGACAGTAATTCCATTTTGAGAAACTTTTCCATTAAAAAACACATTGCTATTAATTCCCCTCATAATACTCCCCATCTGTTTGAGCATATTTGTCAAATCACTCTTGCCATTTCATGAATCTTCAAGTTCTCTTTTGTTAGTGTCTTCAGTTGTGCTGCTGTGGCTGCCTTGATGTTTCTAACTAACTCAATACATTTACTATTCATGGTCATTTTGACTTTGAGGAAGCACCAGAAGACACATGGTGTCAAATCCATTGAACAAGGCAGATGAGGATACACTGCAATGTTTTTACCAGTCTTGCTTTCCATTGATTGGTGTTCAGCTACAGAATTCACCGAGTATTTGACCACATTTCCAAAGACACTAAAGAGGCCTTCCAGAACTGCTTCAAAAGTGGCAATACTGATGGGAAATGTGGGGTCAAAGCTTGGGGAGTTTTTGAGGGGAATTAATGACAGTCTGTCTTGTACTCTAAAACTGTTTTAGATTATTTATTCACTGTATATCTTGATAACCTCTTGAACATTACATAAAAGTAATTCAAATGTTTTTCAAATTCACTTGATTTTAGTGTTCAGAATAATATTGGTTTAATTAATAAAACAGACATGTCTGTTAACAGTAAATGTAATAATGAGTTTTACTTCTATTAGCTATTTAAAATTATGAATGTGTGAATTTGACTTAACAACATGTAAATCTAATTTGTATATATACATATATAGGATAAAGGTTTATTCAAATAATGATTGTTTATAAAGTGTTGAAAATGTTTCCATAAATCTATCTTTAGAATTTTACATGTTAAATATATGATAGATACTCATTAAATAGCTAGGTCATTTCAAGTATGATAATATATTAAAGCATTTACTAAAGACTTCCAGGAAGATGGCTCAGTAGTAAGATGTAGAGAAAACAGCCTCTCTGAGAGACACCGTCTAGATGCTGGAACACACTATCATGAGGAAGACCAAAAGGAGGGAAATGGGTTCCTTAGACCCAGGAAGAGTCTGAAATCTGAATCGAACTCCACAGAGAGAGTGAAAAGAAAAACTTCAACAAAGAAGAAGGTGGTAGCTGGTGGTGCCTCCGCCTGGAGCCAGACTCACTGTGTGAAGGGAGCTGTTGGAGGAGGTGTTGGTGGTGGCTGGTGACTCTGGGGACCTCTGCAGAGCCATTTGCTGGTGGAGGAGAGCAGTGGGTGCAGAGGACTGTGCTGGGGGGTGGTGAGTGCAGAGGGCTTGGTCCTCCCACTGGAGAAAGCCATTTGCTAGGAGCCATTTTGAAGTTGGGCCACATAAGCCTGGAGCTAAAACTGATGCCAGCTCCCCCAGCAACTCCTAGCTGGGCGCAGACCAGTAGAGGCTGCATGGACTGCAGTTAGCCCGAGGAATATGTTCTCAGGGCAGGCCTGCTAAAGTTGTCTACTACTCTGTCCACAAGCGGTTGCTGGCTTGTGGGGATAAAGTGCCATGATTTGAGTTGCTCTCTTCACAGGTTGTCTACCAGTGAATCCAGAGAGAATCCTGGAAGTGGACTCCTTTTTTTCTTTTTTTTTCTTTTTATTGTTTAGTTTATTATTATTATTATTATTATTATTATTATTGAGTGTAAGTGTGGCTTCTGCCCTCCTTCTGGGTGTGGTCTTGTTCTGTTCTTTCTCTTTGTCTCTTGTGGCTCTCTTTTCCCTCAGTCTGCTACAGTGGTTTCCCTAAGTTAGTGGGACCCATCTTTGTCCTTCAACCTACTTACAGTCTCCTTTTCTTTTCCCATGTCTCTGCCTTCTCTTAAATTCATTTTGGGTCCTGACCCTTGAGGACAGAATTGACATATTGTGGACCTATGCATTGTATATGATTGTTTTGCATTCTGATATATGGTTACAAATTCAGTTTATATGGTTGAGGGTTGCCAATGAGGGGTTGGCTCAGTTTACCATTTTGTTGGCTGTGTTTGGTGCTATGGGTGCCACTGTAGCCAGAATTAACTCGATTGATCTGGCCCTGATGGTCCAGAATTGAGATTGACTGGGGGTCATGGAGAGAGCTGAGGCACAGTGCCAAAGAACCAGGGACTGGGCTAGGTGAGCAGTGGTTTCTCATCTCTGACAAACCGAGGAGGTGGGATTTTCCAGTAGACTTGAAGTCCAGGAACAAGCTACACCTGGAAGATATCTCAGGGACATGCTCCTCACCTGAATGTCCTTAATACCACCATTAAAGTAACCCACTGCAGGCAACTAACAGGTATCACTCTAGGAATTAAACTAAAAAAAGAAAAGAAATGAGAAGACGCCTAAACAAGACACAACCTCAGACATCCAGTTCACCAAAGGCAAAGCCAGGGGGCAATGAGGCTGCGAAATCCAAAAGCCCCCTACCAGGTTTCTCCAAAGTGGTAACAAAACAATTGAATGAGGCTTTGCGAAAAATGAAATCAGAAATAATCTCTCAAAGAACTACACAGCTTACCAAAATACACACCATGCTTAGTGATGTTAGAGCAGACACAGACAAAAAAATAAAAAATAAAAAAAATGAAGCCAGCACTGTATGCCTGGGACTCGTCCAGGCTTGCCCTGGCATAGCTGTTGCTCTGAACTTGTAGACAGACCCAGGGTCCGGGCGGCGTCACACTCCAGTGTACACTCTGTCTAGCTCCCTGGGACTGGGAGGCCTTGGCCCACACCCAGTTAAGGTGGAGGCTCCACTTGCATGCCCTGGGAGGCTGCACTCCCTTGCTGCACATAGGATCCAGCTCTACTGGGTCCCTTGACTCAGTGCAACCCACCACTCAGCATGACCCACCACTCAGCGTGACCCTCAGGGGAATGCCTGATCAGCCTCACAGGACACAGAGCCACATAGGTTCTAGAAGAAAATGACAAAATGAAAGACCAAGAAGCAGTCTCAGTCCCCCAGCCCACAAAGAACAAACCCAAGAGACACTGAAATGGAAGACAGAAGGAGTCACACAAATGGACTTTCTGAAATGATAGAAAATGCAATAAAGAAACAACTTGATGAAGCCATAGAGAAATTCAAATCAGAAATATTCTCTCAGCTAAAAAATGAAATGAGAATCATTATTAAAGAAATGTGTGTATCTAAAGAAGAGCAAGATATAAAAATAGAAGAACTTAAGAAAATGATTGAAACCTTGAGTGAACAATATAAGACACAAACAGAATGCATGAAACAGATGCAAAGGGAAATGCAGGAAATGAAAAACTCCATTGAAAGTTTGAAAAACCACTTATGACGCTGAGGATAGAATCTCAGATCTTGAAGACAGCATGGGAGATCATGGACATGAAAGAAAAGATCTCCTAAAAATAGTAAGGAACCAAGAAACAAAAATTCAACAGCTGCAAGATGATGCCAAGAGAAATAACATAAGATTAACAGGCATAAATGAAAAAGCCGGGGTCAATACTAAAGACCTGCGAAGACTATTCACAGAAATAGTAGCAGAAAACTTTCCAAACATGGGAAGAGAATCTGAAATACAGGTAACTGAGGCATACAGAACCCCAGTTAACCATATCCAAAATAAATCCTCACCCAGACATATAATAATAAGAGTATCAGAAAAACAGCACAAGAACAAAATACTAAAAGCTGTCAGAGAAAAGAAACAGATCACCTATGAAGGAAAGCCTATCAGAATCATGGCAGACTTCTCAACACAAACCTTTAAGTTAAGGAGAGCTTGGAGTGAAGTATTTCAAATCCTGAAAGAAAACAACTTTCAACCCAGATTGATGTACCCTGCAAAACTATCCTTAAAAATTGATGGAGAAATAAGATACTTCCATGACAAAGAATAACTGAAGAAACTTATGGCCACCAAACCAACACTACAAAGAGTACTGAAAGACACTCTAGAAAGAGACAAAGATAGCCACAATCTTCAGAACAACAACCAAAGGAAACCACTAAGCAGGGCAAATAATTAAACAGAACATGTAGAAAACCAGCAACAGAAAGATATCATGACAGGGATGAGCCAGTACATATCAGTTTTATCAATCAATGTAAATGGTCTCAACTCACCAATAAAAAGAAACAGACTAGCAGAGTGGGTTAAGAAACAAAACCAACAATATGCTGTGTACAAGAAACACATTTCACACAAAAGGAAATTCACAGACTAAAAATCAAAGTCTGGAAAACAATACTCCATGCAACAGGAACCCAGAAAAAAGCAGGGGTGGCTATTGTGTTTGCAGAAAATGCAAACTTCAAACTGAGAATGATCAAAAGAGATAAAGAAGGTCACTACATACTTGTTAGGGGAAAACTTCAAGAGGAAGAGATTACAATTATAAATATTTATGCCCCGAATATGGGAGCACCCAACTATGTAAGACAATTCTTAATAGACATGAAAAACCAAATAAACAATAATACAGTTATAACAGGGGACCTTAACACCCCATTGTCACAGAGAGATAGATCAACCAAACAAAAAATCAGCAAAGAAATAGCAGAACTGAATCAAGCTTGTGAACAAATGGACCTAGTAGACATATACCGAGTATCCCACCCATCAACATCATAATACACGTTCTTCTCAGCTGCAGATGGGTCATTCTCTAAAATAGATCATATACTGGTCCACAAAACAAGCTTAAGTAAATGCAAATGAACTGAAATAATTCCATGCATATTATCGGACCACAGCACAGTAAAATTGGAAATGAATGACAAAAATACCTGCAATAACCACATAAACACATGGAAATTAAATAATACCCTCCTAAATAACCAATGGGTCACAGAAGAAGTTAAAGAAGAAATTAAACAATATCTGCAATTGAATGCAAATGCAAATGCAAATTACTGGAACTTGTGGGATACAATGAAAGCAGTCATCAGAGGGAAATTTATAGCAATAAACTCTCATATCAGAAAAATGGAAAGAACACACATAAACAACCTAATGCTGCACCTCAAACTTCTAGAAAAAGAAGAGCAAGTCAAGTCCAAAGCTCAAAGAAGGGAGGAAATTATTAAGATTAGAGCAGAAATTAATGCAATTGAAACTAAGAAAACAATACAAAGAATTAGTGAATCAAAGAGTTGGTTCTTTGAAAGAGTAAATAAAATTGATAAACCCCTAGCCAACCTTATCAAGAAGAGGAAACAAAAAACTCAGATTCATGCAATAAGAAATGAAAAGGGTGAAATCACTACAGACCCGGTGGAAATACAGAAGATCATCAACACCTACTTTGAAAACCTTTACTCACATAGATTCGATAACACAGAAGAAATGGACAGATTCCTAGAAATGTATGAATTACCAAAGCTGAATCAAGAAGACATAAAACTGCTGAATAACCCAATTTCAGCTAATGAAATTGAACATGTAATTAAGACCCTACCAACAAAGAAAAGCCCGGGCCCTGATGGATTCACTGCTGAATTCTATAAGAAATTCAGGGAAGACTTAATGCCAACACTCCTCAAACTCTTCAATGAAATCGAAAGGGAAGCGAGTCTCCCTAACTCATTGCTGGAAACAAGTATTATCCTAATACCAAAACCAGAGAAAGACCCAACCAAAAAAGAAAATTACAGCCCAATCTCCCTAAAGAACATAGATGCAAAAATCCTCAATAAAATACTGGCAAATAAAATACAGCAAGTTATCAGAAAGATTATACACCATGATCAAATGGGATTCATCCCAGGAATGCAGGGATGGTTCAACATAAGTAAATCAACAAAAGTAATACACCATATCAACAAGGCCAACAACAAGAATCATGTGATCATCTCAATAGATGCAGAAAAAGCTTTCAACAAAATCCAACACCCATTCATGATAAAAACCCTACAGAAAATTGGAATATATGGTCTCTACATGAATCTGATAAAAGCCATATATCATAAACCAACAACCAACATCTTACTAAATGGAGAAAAACTGAAAACTTTCAACCTAAAATCAGGAACAAGACAAGGATGTCCATAATCACCAGTCCTATTCAATATAGTTCTGGAAATATTAGCCAGAGCAATTAGACAAGAGAAAGAAATAAAGAGAATAAGAATAGGAAAGGAAGAAGTGAAATTATCATTATTTGAAGATGATATGATACTCTACATAGAACACCCCCAAAAATCCATTAGAAGACTTCTAGAAGTAATAACCAAATTTAGTAATGTAGCTGGATACAAGATGAACACTCAAAAATCAATAACATTCCTGTACACAAACAACAAATTCACTGAGAGAGAAATAAGGGAAACCACAACCTTCACAAAAAAATCCAAAAAATGAAATACTTAGGAATCAATCTAACAAAGGAAATAAAAGATCTATACAGTGAAAATTGTGTTACTCTGAAGAAGGAAATCAAAGAAGATTTCAGAAAATGGAACGATATTCCCTGTTCATGGATTGGAAGAACAAACATTGTGAAAATGGCCATTCCCACAAAATTATTATACAGATTCAATGCAATCCCAATCAAAATACCACTTGCCTACCTCACAGAGCTAGAGAAAGCATTCCTGAAATTCATCTGGAACCAGAAAAGACCTAGAATAGCAAAGGCAATTCTGGGCAACAAAGGGAAGGAAGGAGGCATCACAATCCCTGACTTGAAAATATACTACAAAGCTACTGTGATAAAATCAGCATGGTACTGGAATCAAAACAGACCTGAAGATCAATGGAATAGATTAGAAGAGACAGCCACAACTACAAACACACTTAGCCACCTCATCTTTGACAAAGGGGCCAAACATGTACATTGGAAGAAAGACAGCCTCTTTTACAAATGGTGCTGGAGAAACTGGCTTTCTATATGCCGTAAACTAAAACTATATCCAAGTCTATCACCATGCACTAAAATAAAGTCAAAATGGATCAAAGATCTGAATATTAAAACAGAGAAAGTAAACTTACTAGAAGACAAATTAGGTAAAAATCTTGATGACATAGTAGTAGGCAGAGAGTTCATGAACAAAAATGAAATTGCACGGGAAACACTTTCCAGAATCAACAACTGGGCTCTCATCTTACTAAAAAGTTTTTGCATGTCAAAGGAAATCTCCAACAGAGTGAAAAGAAAACCCACAAACTGGGAGAATATCTTAGCTGATTGTCCATCAGGCAAAGGACTTCTATCTAAAATGTATAAATAATTAAAAGAAATCAGGCCCCTAAAATTCAAGGACCCAACCCAAAAATGGGCATCTGAGATGAATGCACACTTCTCAGAGAAAGAAATACAAATGCAAATAAATATAAGAAAAAATGTTCAACATCAATGGTCACTTGGGAAATGCAAATTAAAACAATGCTGAGATTCCATCTCACTCCAGAAAGAATGGTCAAGTTTAAAAAATCAACCAACATAGTGCGACCCTGCGTCAAAAAAACCAGGGCTGGGGAGTTTGGCTCAGCAGCTTCAGCGCCTGCCCTGGCAAGCGCAAGGTTGTGCGTTCAATCCCCAGTGCCGCAAAAAAAAAAAAAAAAAAAAAAAAAAAAAAAAAAAAAAAAAAAAAAAAAAAAAAAAAAAAAAAATCAACCAACAACAAATGCTGGAGGGGCTGTGGGGAAAAAGGAACTCTTCTCCACTGTTGGTGGGAGTGCAGACTGGTGCAACTACTGTGGAAATCAGTGTGGAAATTCCTCAAGAATCAAGGATTAAAGATCCCATTCAACCTAGCTATTCCACTTCTGGGCATTTTCCCAGAAGAATTGAAAGCATCATACCACAGTGATATTTGTGTACCCATGTTTATAGCTATCCATTTTGTGATAGCCTGATCTTGGAAACAACCCAAGTGCCCATCAATTAATGAATGGATAAAAAAGATGTAATGTTTTTATACAATAGAGTATTACTCAGCCATTAAGAAAGATTGCATTGAGACTTTTATAATTAAATGGTTACGACTTGAGACTATACTCATAAGTGAGATAAATCAAACCCACATATGTAAATACCATATTGTCTCCTTAGTGTAAGAAATGGAAAATATATATATGATCCAAAATCTACAATAAATACTTTTTAAGGGCAAAAACTGCTCAAAGAGTGAAAGTAATTGGGAAGGGAAAGGGGGAAAGAGGGAAGGTAAAAGGAAAAGATATAAATTTGTATATATGTGTATGTAAGATAACTAAAATGAACATACTGCTGAATGTATTCATTATTGAGAAAGATTGGGTAATACTCATATAATTACATCAATTTCACTTGTCTATATCTGTTAATGTAAACTACCATTTTGAAGATAACGATACACAATATTGCAACCATTATCAAGTTTCTATCATTCTGTTTTGTAAACCTATAATGTTACTGTTGTCGATTTGCTGTTGTCTTTCGTTTGTCTCTTTTGCTTTTTGTGTTTCTTATATGTCTTTTTTTTCTCTTAAATAAATGTAAAAAAAGTAATGTTACTTCTCTAACTTGAAAGTAAATGGAATTAGAATTGCTGTGAAAAAACCTTTTCTGACCCATTTCTAAAGTCACTTAAATCATTTAATCCCATTAAGCATAATACTAAATCATACCTTCTTATCCTCAAGAGCTTTGAAGAATAATTTTATTTATTTATTTATTTATTTATTTATTTTGCAGCACCGGGGATCGAACTCACAACCCCACACCTGCCAGGGCAGACCCTTAAGCCACTGAGCCAAACTCCTGGCCCTGGTTTTTTGAGGCAGGGTCGCACTATGTAGCTCAGGCCGGCCTTGCGCTCGCGTTGTAGCCCAAGCCAGCTTCGAACTCACAACGCTCCTCCTACCTCAGCCTCCCAAGTGCTGGGATTAAGAACAATTTTATTTTCTGTTTAATTTTCATTTTATGTTTTCCATATGCTCATGCCTACTGTTTAGTGCAGCTGAAATTCTCAAAACTCCAGTTCTGAAATACATTCGTGAAATTTATCACTCCTTCCAATGTAAGGTGAATTATATTTGTTTTAAAAACATGTAACAAAAATGAAACTTGCAGCATGTTTTGGACATTTAGTAACATGTTTAGGTTCAATTAGAAACATCTCAGTATGACACAAAGATTAGAATATGTTACTTTTTGGTTATAATTAGAAATTTATTTGCTGAGAGATTGTGTCTAGCAAATCAAAATACTTTTCCCTAGAAGCCTAAGACCTTCTAGTGAAATACACAGTCATATTCATTTTAACCCCCTCATCCCCCAATTAGTAATTTGGTGATGGTCTCCTGGAAAATGCTTTAAAAAACCTCATTGAATCCCTGGGACAGTCAAGAAATTCATAGATTGCTATGGTGCATTGAAGCCTAATGACTAGATTTGGTGATACAGAGTGGCTTGAGGTCCATTAGGTTAAGGCACAACTAACATCTCCATGTTCAGAAACAGGTGGCATTTCCCCGTGCTCTTGAAGTAGAGTAGTTGTCTTTAGAAAAGTGTTCAGATTTGAATTCAGCACTGCCACTTAGTAGCTTTGCAACTTTGATAAATTCGATTAATCCATCCCTTTTTTTTGTGTTGTTTTGTAAAACAGGATAGTATGTACAACAGTCTTTCTGAAAAGGAAAAAGATAACTAAGTCATGTAAAGCACTTAGTCCCTGAGATGCAGGATGTAATCTGTAGAGGTGAGCTATAATTGATCATTTCCTCGCTTCCCTTATAGTGTTTATTTTTTCTAATCTACTTGTTCACCTAATGATTTTAGGTAGTTTTTAATAAAGTCAGAAATACAAAGAATTGAAAAAGCAATTCAAATAGCAAAAGAATCAGAGGTTGTGCATTTGTTTTTATTTTGCAGAGCATGATAGTCCTTTCAGTTGTCCTAAATAATGTGTCTGTACATAAAAATGTTTTAAGTCTAGGATGAGAAACTCATGACATAATGAAAAATTAAAAATCTTTGTCTTTTGTTTCAGTGTTTTCTGTGAATATGATGGGCTCATACGGGCTCATGACAGAATGAGATAATGCTTTGGTTGCTTCAAATATGAGGAATATGATAACAATTTCTATTACCCAAATCATGAAGCTATAAAAGTTATTGGGTTGTCAAATCTCTATATGCATTCATATTAAATAATGTTACAAAAAAAGAAAAACTCAAGGATTTTCACTACTTTTTTTAGGTGGTGAGTTTTTAAATCATATTAAATAAATTAGTATTAAAGGAAACCAGACATACTTTTAATCAGTATTATTCTGGTATCTAATTCCATTATTATATAATTTATACCTTCATTCTAAACCTTGTTACATATTTATACTGTTTTAATCCTATGTTATGTGTTCGTCAAAAGAAGTTACAACTTCTGATCTGGTGTGGAAACTTGATATAAAAAAAGGAGAATTTTTTTTGCCACAAGATGTCACTGTTTATCTTTAGTGAAACAAATGTAGGAGACAGACATTAGGAAACAAAACTGATTTACAAAGTGCAACAAAGACTTTGGTTATTTTTATATGTCTTTTCATTTCATATATGATATAATTTTAAAGTTCAACAAGTTTGTGTTTGTGTGCATAAATCTGAAGATTACAAAGTTTTTTTCCAATGAACTGTGTCACAGTTTAAACTGTTTTCAATATTTGAGGGGTTTTTTTTGAAGAATTTTATGAGATGAAAGAGTATGAGTTAAATATAATTTTGAAAAATCATTGTTTGAAATTATTTGAGTTAAATATCACTATTATTAATTAGATTCATTCTTTATTGGATCTCTGTTTTATTATAAGTAAGTTAGATTTGTAATAGAGGAATTGAAAAAAATCAAACATCAAGTACTCATTTCCAAAGGATGTTTCTAGAAATTTGCATAAATAACAATTTCTTTTGTCAATATTTGTCATTTTTTTGCTTCTTCCTACAATGCAAATAACATTCTGTATTACAGTATTAAAACCCTTAATTACAAAGGATGTCAATATTGATATCTAATCAAGCTGTATCAAGACATTTATACTTACAGGAAAAAAAACCCGGAGCATTCTAGATTATTTACCAATATCAGTCTCCTACTTATTGTAGGAAATCTCTGTATCTGAATTAGTAAACCTTGATTTAAATTAAAAGTAAAAATGTTTGGAAGTTTTCTTTTAAGTGTGGAAATTAGTTTATCCTTGTCAATAATAGCTAAAATATCAATACCTATTTATTTAATTGTATATAAAGTATAATATGAAGAAAAAATAATAATATACTTTGCTTGTGTTAAATTTATTAACCATGCCCAAAACCGCCATCCTTGGACTATATTACACACAAAAATAATGATATGGCTTGAATTGTAGCTTATGACGTTCTTATATGTTTTAACTGTTATCTCTAGCATCTCAGAATGTGATCTTGTATGGAAATAGGGCTCTTGCTTGTGCAATGGCTTAAAATGAAGTCATGCTACATTCGGTCTGCCTTTTAACTCAATTGGTGTATCCTTTCTGGCTTGTACCATAAGAAATTTTTACATAGATTTTTTTCCATTGTTTTGTCTTTCTCATTTAAAGACATGTATCTTTATTAGCTGAGCTATGGAATGACCATTTGCAGGTAGCCATAGCTTATGAGAAATACTTATCCAAGACTGCTCATGCAAAAGTGAGATCAACTTCTATGAGCTTAAGATACTTTTTGAACATTAATCATTCCACATTATATAACTAGAGTCCACAAATAATATAAGAATTTATGGTTTAAGATAGGACAAAAGTGAAAGTAGAACAGTGGAGACAATAAATGATTACTCAGGGTTGAAGCCAAAAAATGTACAGTATAATAACTTCTGTACTTACTATGAACAGGCTATAAATTTGGCTAAAAATGATTAAAATTCAATAAGATTTTAAAAAGCCCGACTACTAGCTAAATTCCAAGGTAAGAAATTAAGTTGAAACGATATCATAGGATTAAGTATTTGTACTAAATTCTCATTTTGGTGCTGAAAGTCTTCAGGATATTTTCTTGCCTTTCCAACTAAAGGACTTGCACCTTGTATAAATGTTGCTACAATTTTTTGGAAAACAGTATTACAACGATTCAACAGCTGCTGTCATAGTCTCCAATATCTGTTGAAGCTATTACACCAGAACTCAGTTAAGTAAAAATAACTTACAAGAGTAAGAATCAAAAGTTTAATATGCTCCTTTCAATTATTCTAGCTACATAGAAAGGTAGACACAATAATCTGTGGAATAGTGAGTTAGTCTCTGAAAATGAGCTCCTTGTAGCAATTCTGTGAATGTCAGTTAAATTCATTGGCATATATCACATTTGATGTTTGAGCAAGGCAAGTATCCTTTGATGAAAAATTGAGAATTTTAGCCATCATGGGTGCCATATCAGAACATATTTCCTCAAAAAATATCAAAAGAGAAATACCTTTAATGGTTTCAATTATTTTGTTTTTATGATTGTGAAATTATTTCTCTATAACATTTTTCATATAAATAAAACTGAAAATATTCTTACTGTGAAATCTCTTGTGTTCATGTAATTCCAAATAATAAATAATGCAAAATATTCCAAATATTTCAAAATGATAGTAAAAAAAATCCAATGATAGTCATAATCTTTTTCTCAATAGTTATAACATTTGTCTATAAATGAACTTTATATGTTGATAAAATCCCATGACTTTTGGATGCAGATTGTAGAAGAGTATGTGTAGAATCTACCATAAGAAAGTTATGTAATCACACATAACTGAGACCATTCAGGGGCAAAAACTCTTTTCTTGAGTCAATTTGTTAGTTATGAAAGAAAGAAATCGAAAATTAATTCTTCATTATTTTTGTCAGTATTTTGACATTCTATGATAGAAATATCGTTGTCAATTTGTGTTTTCTGAACATGACCTGGCTTCTAAGTACAACTCTATTCATTAAGTCAGGTATACATACATTTGGTAATGATAGGTTATATGTAAGTTGGAATCATCATTTGCATTGTGCCAGTATCTGCTCTTTCT
>RJWM01035521.1:0-18862 GCA_004363535.1 Dasyprocta punctata
CTTTTTTTGAGGCAGGGTCGCACTATGTAGCTCAGGCCCGGCTTGAGCTCACTACGCTCCTCCTACCTCAGCTTGAGGAGTGCTGGGATTAAAGGCCTGGGACACCTTGCCTGACTATATGTTTATGGCATTTCAACATGGAACATGCCAATTTGAAATGTGAAGAACTTTGTTTTAAAGTGTTGGTGCGGGTAGAAGGTCACCATGACCAGATGTATAACTGCTTCTTACACTGCTTTTACAAGAAGTCAAGTGAAGATGGGTTATACTCTGCTTTTTGAAGGAAAATGACAAAGATGGGTTCCCTGAGTACTTCCAGGTTGAAACTCTTGCTGACCATACAGCTCATTTCTACCATTCACCAATTCCCACGAAGCAACGAAGAACAACTATTGTGGAAGACCTTCTGGCTGATTCTGTGTTGAGAAGGTAGAGCCAAAGGATGTACTAAAGTCAGGGCTGAAAAAGTATGATCCACCATGGTTCCCTTGGTATGTGCCACCATTTCTAGGCTACTTTGATATTCTACTCTGTTAAGATTTTCGTTTATTTCACAGTTTGCAAGGTAATTCTTTTTACTATGATTCTACTTCTTTTAGAAACATATTCCTGACTCTACAATTAAAATGGATGAATGTCCAATGAATATGAATTACAAGGTCTACTTAGTTAAATCATACACACCTACGCTAGACCTCACCAATTATGGATCACTGTGGTCTCCTCCCAGAGGCTGAGTCTGGAGCGTTAGGGAGTGATGGAGCTGGAGTGGGACCTGGGCTGCAATCCCTACACCAAGAGACTTCAGGCAGCACAGCTGAGGATCAGGGATGTGGCCCCGCCTGCAGTGGGCTCGGGGAGCACATGGAAAGGAGGCACATGGAGAGGAGGCCTGGGCTCTAAAGATAGGGCTACATGGCACCTTGTGGTGCCCATGTCAATGTGAGCCCGGATGCAGGGACATGCACTCTGGCATACGAGCCTGTGGATCTTCAACTCTGCCTGACAAGCACCAAGTTGGGCACTGGGCTTTGTGCTAGGCAGGCACAGGTTATAAGGGGAGCACCTGTCACTTCCATTTGTCCCGAGTGGTGACTCTGACTACTCTTGCAGGCTCAGCTTCCACTAGCTGGGCTCACAGGGAGATCAGCTCTAACAAGGCCCGTGTAGCCTGCAACCCGGGCATCCAAAGCCAGATAACATGGTGGAGTGAAGTTGGTCCCAGCATAGCCCACAGCCACCCTTAAGTGTGTGTAGGCTCAAACCTCTGGTATCAAGAGAGGTTTGAGCCGGGCGTAGTGGCACACGCCTTTAATCCCAGGACTCGGGAGGCTGAGGTAGGTGGAGCGTTGTGAGTTCGAGGCCGGCTTGGGCTACAACGCCAGCATAAGGCCGGCCTGAGCTACATAGTGCGACCCTGCCTCAAAACACCAGGGCCGGGAGTTTGGCTCAGTGCCTTAAGTATCTGCCCTGGCAGGCGCGAGGTTGTCAGTTCAATCCCCGGTGATGCAAAAAAAAAAAAAAAAAAAAAGAGGTTTGACTTGGCTTCTGCCTCGACCACTTACTGTGCTACCTGGTATAGTGATATCTTGCTGATCCTCCTAGCTTCAGGCTGCTTAAAGATGAAGAGGGGAAAGCTCTTGGGATAATAAAAATTACAGTACTTCCTCAGGCGTCTTCCCAGGACACTGAAGAAGAGTAAATTAGAAAGCCTCAGGATGCCTTCTTCTTTAGGGAATTGCTTTCAGACACATGAGAGAAACAGTCCTGTCAATTAAAGTGGTTTTCAGTTGAGCTAAGTTAATGTTTTCATACTCCTCTCCTACCTTCACCTTTGTCTTATTCTGACCTGTGGCTTTCTCAAAGAACATTTAAAGCAAAAGTTGTAAATTCTTCTAACTTCTAGCACAACTGTGTAATGTATGTGGACTATATTTTAGTTTGCTGATCAGAGAACATTTAGATTTCTATTTTAGAAATTGTTAGAAATACTGCTAACAAAGAATACTTTGGCATATAACATTTTGTAGTTGTGGGTGTGTTCTTAAAGGATAGGGTCCCGATGTGTAAAGTCTTGGCAAAAAGGCCACAAATCTTTTGTGTGGAAGGTGCTGGGGGTTGAACCCAGTTCTACAGCTGGTCTGGCACTGTGCCACTGGTCTGCACCCCTAGACTGTTGCTTGTTTTTGTATTTCATGAAATGGAAAAACTTAGTGTGTGGTACTGTTATTGTTTTTTTTTTTTTTTTTTTTTTTTTTTTTTTTTTTTTTTTTTTTTTTTTTGCGGCACCGGGGATCGAATTCACAACCTCGCGCCTGCCGGACAGGCGCGTAAGCCGCTGAGCCAGACTCCCGGCCCTGGTTTTTTTTTGAGGCAGGGTCGCACTGTGTAGCTCAGGCCGGCCTTGCGCTCGCGTTGTAGCCCAAGCCAGGCTCGAACTCACAATGCTCCGCCTACCTCAGCCTCCCGAGTGCTGGGATTAAAGGCGTGCGCCACCATGCCCGGCTGTTATTGTTTTTTTTTTGCTTTTGTGAGTCTGACAGACAAAATAATCTCACACCCATATTCCCTGTACTCTTGAAGATGAAGGGAGGAAGACTGGAATTTTTAGCCTAGTGTGAGCAATTTAGAAACTTAAAAATTCTAAGAGGGCTGGGAATGTAACTCAGTGTGAAGGGCTTGTGTTCAGTCCCAAGTGTTGCAGTACTGGTGCCGATCCAAAAGGAAGAGGCTCCTCACCAAGCCGTAGGAAGGTAATTGTTTATTATGGTGGTGGGCTGACTGGGATCATTCCCGAAGTATCAGCGCCAAACTGCAGTCAGGCTAGGGTTTATACAGGGTTTGTAAGCAGGAAGTACAGAAGCAGAGAGTGTGGGAGCTGAGGACAAGAGCCTTAGTCATCAGTTACTAAGCAGGAAACTCTTGGGACTGGTTGGCAGGAACAGGATGTATTTGTCGACTTGGGAAGTACAGACAGTGCAGCTCAGCACTGCCAGCCTTATCTTGGTTTTGTACTTTTTGTGCAGGATCACAAAAGTATATCTTGTGGCCTTGTTGCAGTCGTCAGGCAGGAGGAGCTTAAAGTTTTAAATTTTTTTTATAGTATCACACAAAAATGTTTCTTTGCTACTCCAACTTGTGTTTATCTTCATGACTGGGGTTAAGATTTTCTTTGTATCTCGTAGCTTGAAAAAATAAGGCTCAAATATTAGCTTGTTTACAACTCAAAGCCTGAAAATAAAAACAAGGCAAATTCTCTAACTCGAGGCTTATGATCAACAATGCCCCCAGTAGTTTTAAAACTAAATTTCTCCATTATCATAAAGTACCTTTTTATTTCTAAACTCAACACATCATGGTTAAGGAGATTTCAGACAGGGAAATTCATATTTTGAAACCAGTCACACTATATACCGCTTAAAGGTGATGCTGAGGCAGGTGTTTAAGACCTACAGAGTACTGGGACAAATGCTGCAAAAGAAATGGAAACCCTATGTCTGGCTGGGCATCACAACACATGCCTATAATCCCAGTATTCTGGTAATCTGAGGCAGGAGGATTGCAAGACTGAGCCCAGCCTAGGCAACTTATAAAGATATTGTCTCTAAGGAAAAAGAAAAAGAAAAAGAATGTATGGGCATGTAGCTCAGGTACTACAGCAGAACAAAACAAAACCAAAAATTCAAAACAGTCCCTCACCCCCAAAACATCTACATCCACCCTTGGTGCTTCATGGATGCAGAAGTAGCACAAAATACCTAGAAAATAATTCCAGTTCACAGTACCAACTCTAAACTACCTTAAAAACTAAAATAAAGCCGGGCGTGGTGGCGCACGCCTTTAATCCCAGCACTCGGGAGGCTGAGGTAGGCGGAGCGTTGTGGGTTCGAGGCCGGCTTGGGCTACAACGCGAGCACAAGGCCGGCCTGAGCTACATAGTGCGACCCTGCCTCAAAAAAACCCGGGCCGGGAGTTTGGCTCAGTGCCTTAAGCGCCTGCCCTGGCAGGAGCGAGGTTGTGAGTTCAATCACCGGTGCCGCAAAAAAAAAAAAAAAACCTAAAATAAAACCCATGGAAGATGTATAAGACTCAAGTAGAAGACATTACAACGCTACTCATGAAAACTGTTTCTGGTTTAAGAAATTCTTTACATTGAGAGTGACGATATCCATGTCTTCAAAAGAAAATTCAGTAGTTTTTCTAATGTTAAATTAAATTCTAGTAGTCCATGATGTGGAGGAAGGAAAGAGGGTGTAGAAGGTAAAGGGACATAAAAAGAAGTAAGATGCATTAGGTACATATAAGAACTCTCAATGAGGAATGTGATCTTTATGTACTGCAAACATGTACTAATAAAAATAAAAGAGAAAAATTCTCTCTACTGTGAAGCAGTCACAGTAGAAAATAAATTGATCAACTGTTAAATAAAGAGAATTAGTTCAGTTTTTCAAACTCCATGTAATTATTAGGAAAATAAATGCAATTCAACATAGAAATGATTTATTAAATGTGAGCAGTTAGGATGAATAAAATCAATTTAGGCTTGGTGATCCTACTATATCTGCAATATAGATGAATTCAAAGCAGCATAGTCAAAGCTTTTGAACTCTTTCAGTGAAGAATCCTATTTAATTTTGCATAGATCTCTGTTTCCCATGTGTTCTGTGATCATGGGCTATCTATGAATATCTTCCAGGACATGAGAAGTTGGAAAGCATACTTTGGAAGATATCTATCTATCTATCTATCTATCTCTATATCTATATCTATATATCCCTTAATTGAGATACACAGGGTACAAATATTTGAGTGACATGCCAAAATCTCAACTTTTTAAGACAGTAAGAATCTGAGTACAGTAGTTGTTAAAATTCTGCTCTTTATCAGGTTGTCCTAGTTAGTTTTCTCTCATTGCTGAGACAAATACCCAACACCCAAAATCAAGGAAGGAAAGGTTTATTTAGGTCACAGTTTGTGGAGGTTTTAGTCCATAATCAGCTGGTTCCAAGGCACGGTGGCATGGCTGAGGGGCAACTATTCATGATGGTGGAAGACAGCAAAAGCAAGAAGAGCAAAGGCAAAGGCAAGCCTCTTTTCCTCCCTTATATTGTATGCAGGCTACCCGCTCTAGGGTAGGTGTAGCACTTACACCATCTCTGTGTCCTCCTCTTGCACAGGCTCAGGATGTTTACAAAGTGAGGACCCTGATGAGTCACTTAGTTAAACTTCTAAACTCAGGCAGACCCAATGAATCAACCATAAATCATCGTGGAGCATAAACAGCTGCCATAGGGCATGATCTCTACACCCAAGGATGTAGAACTGCTGAGTTAATTAGTTAAGCTTCTAAACTTCTCAAGTTGACACACTGTAACAACCCTTACACAGGTATTTGTAAATATTTGTCCTCATCTATAGCTTATCCTTTGTCTTCTCAGTTTCTTTGGACAGCATAAGTGGTGGTTGTCCTCTTGGCGAGTATCTGTGGGTTCTCTGCCTAAACAAAGGACAGAATTTCTCTTATACTTTTTTCTTGATTTCTTCTAGTTCCAGGTTGCCCAATTCTTTTTTAATGCGATTTTATATATGTATACAGTTTGTCACTTTTCCTGCATGGGGCCCATAATTTACATATAGTTTTACAGCCTGCCTTTCCCCCCTCACTATCATATTATGTATTTTTATATCTGTTCCGTTCCTTCTTTTGAATAGCTTCACAGTTTTGCACCAAAGAAATGCATCACAATTTATTTAACTTTTATTTCTGAATGGAGAGTTGTTTCCAGCTTTTTCCTAATGTAAAGAATGAACCAGGATTTATTATAAAATTTAGTTTGAATTTTAATTTCTACAAATTATTTCAAATGGGAGTAGTTCATCATAGTAGATAGTGAGACCTACTTAAAATTTAAAACTTTTTATGTATAGTTCTGCTTTTCCTCATTTAAATATGTAGTGAAGTGTTCAGGGGAAATTATGACATGAACATTTATTATTTTAAAAATTTAAATAATCTGCTATTTTCTATCATAACTCTATTTGATTTGCTCCCTTTTGGTTCACATTGTTATAAAAAGTATGTTTAGAAAGTTGTAATTGTTCTAACTATTTTTTAAATTCCTCAGTTTGTATGAATTATTTTATTTGACTTATTTCTCACCCCTGCACACTTTTCATGACTGAAATTTTTTTCAGGTACTGGGGGTTCTATTCAAGGTCTTTGCAGTGAGTTCCATCACCAGCCCTTTTTAAATTTTGTGATAAGGTTTCATTGACTTGGCTGGACTCAAATTTGCTCCTGCTTCAGCCTACCAGAGATATCTAGGTTTGTGAAAGTCTACTTCTACAGTAGTGATTGCTGACTTTTTTCAAAATTAAATGGTATAACTTTGGAGGCAAACACTTTACTTTGTTTTCTTCCCCCTTCTCCTCTTCTTTTTCCTCTTCCCCTCACAGTCCCCCTCTACTATCACTTCCTTTTCCTTCTTCCAATGCTCTTTTATTTTTCCTTGACAAATTCAAAAGACTCATGACCAAGTAGTTTCATCTGCTTTACTGGCTGATCAGAGAAATGCTGTTCATGTCATCAAATCATTATCTAAAGCCTGTAAGACTTTGTAAATCATTTGTGTTTGTTTCTTATGATGTCACATTTCTGTAATCCCTGCACTCAGATCACTGAGGCAGCTAGATTGGCAAGTTCAAGGCCAGCCTAGCCTACATAGCAAGACATTTTCTAAAGCCAATGAAAGGAAAACAAATGTTTCTTAGGTTGGGCATTAATTATTTTAATAACATTTTTGCTTTTTATGTCCAGAAATACCATTTGTAAGTGGGTAGCCAAGGTATAGGCATTTTATTCATATTTTAAAAACAGATTGGTAAGTCTGTCTCAATGATTTTTCCTCTTTAATTTCTTAATTTTCTTGTCTGTTTTCCCTTCCTGTTTTTTTTTTTCAGACCATGTGTCATTACACAGCTCAGGTTGACCTTAAACTCACTATATAGCCCAGATTAGTCCTGAACTGAGAGCCATCCTCCTACTTCAGCCTCCTGAGAACTAGGATTATGGAAATGTTCTACTATCCCAGGCTTTCCTAATCATCTTCTTCTTCTTTCTTTTTTCCTAATTCTATTTTAAAGAGAAAAACAGATAAATAGTGAAAGTGAGTTTCAGAACAGGGTAGTAGGACAGTTACAATATTTGACACATTGCATATTGTTGTCTTGTAGTAATTAGTCAGAGTACAGGACATAGGCATATCTTGTCTCAATAATATTAGCACAAACCATCTTTTCAAAGAACAAAGGCTAGCTGTGTAACTACTTTAACTATCTTCAATATACATGTATTTTTTTCTTTGACCAATTCTTTCTTTCCTCTATCAGTTTGTCTTTTCTTTTGAACAGTTTCTTCCCAATCGAAAGTATCTATTGTACATTTTTTTATTTTAAAGAGAAAAAAAGTAAGATGCAAACAAACCTAAAAAACAACAGGAAAAGCAAAATGACCACATCAACAACAGCAACAACAAAACAATAGCTATATAGGTTTTTAAAACAAGATGATAGGAATTTAATAATGATTGCTATACTGCATATTGTTTTCTTCAGAATAGTTGCTCAGGTTACCAGATACAGGAATAAAACAAAACAGTAAAATGGATCAAAGTATTGGATTTCAAAAACAAGACACAAGGAAATCCCCCACAGTTTCCACGGTGTACACTGCCATCCTCCAAATAGATGCCCAGACCACCAGCCCCAGGCCTGCAAAGTCAACCAAACTACACAAGCATCCAGCTATTCCTTTCACCTCAGTTGCTGTCATCTGACTGAATCCTCAGAATCAGCCAGTTGCTTATGGGGTTTGGGAGGATTCTCTTCTGGTTTCCCAGCCTGCCCATTGGCTGCTTCAAGGGAGTGCGTGCTATGTCTTCTTGCTGAGTCTTCTCCAGATCCCCATGGCAGAGCCTGATTCATGGGAAAGGTGTGCTATCTTCTTGCTGAGTCTTTTCCGATCCCCATGGCTTTCCTAATCTTTTTTTTTTCTTTTTGTGGCATCTGGGATTGAACTCACAGCCTTGCACCTGCCAGGTGGTTGCTTAAGCTGCTGAGCCAAATTCCTGGCATCCCTAATCTTCTTGAGCTTTTACTTAATTGGTTTTAGAGTGAGCATCATTAGTTTCAAAAATATTGGCATCTTAAAATTATTAAGTTTTTACTCTCAGATGTCATTTCAGTAATACTTTTTGGACACTAGGTGCAGGTCATTGTGCTAAGCAGTAAGTTAGACATGAAAACAAGGTGAAGTAACTGCTAATTGAATACTCAACATCTGGCTTTGATTTGGCCAAATGGATGGCTTGATATCTACTTAGACATGGTATACATGTTATATCAGTTGTTTAGCCTTGTCATTTTTTAGGGAAATAAACTGCTCAAATACAGTGAAGTGTTCAGTCTGGTACTTTTCAGACAAAGATCATATCCCATTTTTAGTTTTTCCAATTTCTTTTTAAGGGATTTTAAAATCTGCATCTTTAGTTTTAATTAAGTGTGCATTGCTAGTTTTACAAGTTTACCTGTGATTGAACCTGTCAAGTTTTAATTGCTCATTGCACAATTACACCACAAGATCGCTCATTGGTACCTCAAGTTCAAAATGTTGCCAGTTAATTTATCTCTGTTGTTAACCAGTCCTTTTACTAAGCCCTCTTTGTTGCCTTTAACTGCCTTTTGCCCTGAGTTCTTCCTGGGGGATGACACCTTTCCTTTTGAGCAAGAAACTGGAGAATCCATGCTCAGCTTGTCACTCTCTTTAACCCACTCTGCCTGCATAGCTCAAAAAGCAATCAGCATGCATGGTTTTCTCTGTCTTTTGTTGGCCTCAGATGTGGATCTCAAGATTCATCACTCAAACTATTTCCATAGCCTTTGGCTGTGTAACGGATTACTTCACAATTGAGTGAGTATGAAAATATTTATAACCTCACCATGTCTGTGCCTAGGAATTGAGGAATAAACTCAGCTAGATGGGCGCAAGGTCTCCTTTGGAAGAAAAAACCAGCAGGACTTGACAGGTTGATGGGGCTGGAGAATCTGGTTGTAAGACATCTGTTTCACGTTTCTACTGACAGAGGCTGCAGATCCTCACCATGTCGCATCCTCTGCAGGGCTGCTTGGGCATCCTCGGGGTGGGACAGCTTGCTCCAGGGCCTGTGCTCCTAGAGATAGAGCTCAGAGAGGAAGGCAGGATGCTTGTCATGATTTAGTCTCAGGCAACTGCATAGCCTCATTTCCTCCTTATTCTAGTTGTCAAAAGTGAGTAACTTCAGCCTGCACTTAAAGGGGAGAATTAGGTTCCACCTTTTGTAGGAAGCTGTATTCAAGAGTTTTGGACACAGTTTAAAACTACCACAACCTCCAGCCTGTACCCTTTGCTTTGTTCTTTAAGTCACTCACCTACTTAATGCATTTTACCACCTCAGGATAGGGTGAAATCCAAATTTCTTTGGGCAAAGCATATAAGCTTTCAAAGGATCTGAATACTGCCCAACTGCATGTTCATAATTTTCTTCCTCTTCCCAAACCATGTGTCTTGGTTACTTTTTACTCGTTGCCAAGACAAAACACCTGACACCCAAAATTAGGGAAGGAAAGGTTTATTTAGCTTACAGTTTTTGGAGGTTTCAGTCCACAATCAGCTGGCTCCAAGGCGGGTTGGCATGGCATGGGAACAACACTTCAAGGCAGCAGCTGAGCAAAAGCAGCCAGAGTAAAAGGGGGAAGAGCAAGCCTCTTCTCCTCCTTTATATAGTACACAGGACACTCCCCACCCACGGTGGGTGTAGCACCCACAAATCTCCTTGCCTTCCTTTGCACAGAATGAGGATGTTTACAAAGTAAGACCTCTGGCTCCCTGCTGAGTCTCTCAGCTAAACTTCTGACCTGCTCAAATTGACACAATGAACAGGTAACTGTACTTTACACCCCAGGATGTAGAGCTGCTGCCTTATTTAATTAAGCTTCTAGACTTCTCAAGTTGACACAATGTATAAACCATAACACCATGTAACCTTCAGTGATTAGCTGTTAAGCCAGTGAAGCCTTGTGCATTTGAAGTAATGCACTGATTGTGTCAGGGCTGAGTTATTAACATCATAGTGAATAATTATGGAAGGTGGAATAATCTCCCCATCCCTAAGATGTGTACCTTCTACACATAATCTTTGCCAAATGACTGAAAAGTCATTAGATGTCTTCATCATAATATCCAAAGTCTGTGGATGTTACCTTAGGTGGCAAAAAAGAATTTGCAGATGTAATCATGTTAAAGATTTTCAGCTGGGAAGATTTTCGTGATTTACCAGGCAGACCTAATGCTCACAAGGATCATTAAAGGCAGGAGAGGAGGCGGGCTGCAGCGATAAAGATATATTTGGCCTACTATTGCAGGCTTCAAAAATGTAGGTAGGAGGCCACAAGCCAGGGACCTGGTGGCCTCTTGAAGAGCTGGAAAAAGACAAGCAGATCCATGTGACGATTCCACATACTAGGTTTCTTATCCCATGTGTGTTAAACTGTATGTGTATTTCACCGGCTCTCATGAAGTTAATGTGGGAATTAACATCTAATACAGAGATTAAAATGCTTCTTCTTATATAAAATGATTGTGATTGTCATTTTTAGTACACAGCAGATAGTAAATGATAAAAATGACCAGGTCAACAGTATATTTTTACAAAACCATTTATTGTACAATCACTCTGTGCCAAGCACTCTCCCTAGAAGGAGGGTGGATCACGGAGTGATGTGATCATGTGAACAAATGTTTACAGCATGTCAGGCACTGCTGAGTTTTACTGTGACTCCTAGGCAATAAAAAAAAAAATGCAGAACTCCTGTGAGCCTTCTTTTGTGATACATTCCTCTTTCCACCAGCCTCTGTTTCTTCTCTAACTTCCTCTGAAAGTATTTTAAATTTCATTGAAGCCAGACATGGTAAGACATTTCAGTCTGGGTTAGAAGTTGTTTTCCTTTAGGGTTTAAAACACATTACCCCTGTCTTTTGCACCACTAGCTTTTTATTACTGTCTTCTTTAGACTTGTTAGTCATTTGTTGCATTAGGGTCATTATCTGTTTAGTTCTATCTTCTTTGAATGCCAAGAACATTATTGAACTGTTTTCTTACCTTAATTGATCCTCTTTCAGACATTTCTACTGTGTGTCTCATGATTTCTTCTCCTGTCGTTCTCCCTCAATTAGCTTTGGGGCCATTGGGAGTTACGGGAAACATGTTGTTGCCTTGTTTTATTATTATTGTTATTATTTGTTTGTTTTCTGAGCTTCTTTGACCCAGTGCTTCCTTGTTTGGGAATGGGCCACATAATTGTTTATGACCTCCAGGCAATTCTAAAATTAACAGATAGTGAAAACAAATTGAGAGCAACAACTTTGTCACCTCACCTATAGTAGTGAATTCAGCATCAGATGTAAACTGGATACTGACAAACCTTAAGAACCACTCATGCACAACCCATCACCAAAGAAAAGCATCTATTGATTTTAGTTCAGACACTTAAAAAACCCAGATATCGACCTCTAATAGATCAGAGTTTATGTTGACTGTAGGGAGCAGGAGAAGAGCTCGAGACCATGGGACTACACAACATCCTCTTCAGATCCACCCACATTAGATGGTCACAGACACCAGTCATGACCTCTAACCACAGAACATGGGTATTGTGGTCTTCCTGGCCTGAATTTGAACTTCTCAGGTGATCTGTCACGCTCTCCAAGCCTGTCTCCCAAGGCTGTCTCTCCTGCAGTCTCTGCAGTAGGGTAACACTTCAGTCCTATAGTGAACTCTCATCCAGGGTCTCATCCTCCATCAAGACAGTCTTCTGGTCGTCACCTCTGCTGCCCTGTGCTGAGGAGAACCAAAGCAGAGCCTGGGAGAATTTGATACTTTAGTGTTTTCTTCTCTTGTGTGGCAGCTAGCCACAGCATGGGGCAGGTGGGCCCCACTTGGCATTCATTTGAGGTTTTTTTAAATTGTCATGCTATTGAGTATTGTTTGAAAATATAATTTTTCATTCCTGGCATATATGTATCTATATATATTTGCCACACTAGTTTTTATTGCTGTACCTGTAGGCTACCTTTAAATTTTTACCTTTAGATAAGTTGTTATACATACTTTAAAGTTTGTTTATTGATATTTTCTTAGAGGTTTTAGAAAGGAAATTAATGTTTTATGTGGTCTTGCTAAATGCAGTCACTGACTATAGTGGTCATACCAGTTTATAATCTAGCTAACAGGATATAATAATTTTTTTTCAGGTCAGATCCTGAAATGATTGGTTATACTTTGAACACATTATATAATACCTCATGATGATGAAGAAGAAGTAGGTAAGTTTCAGTTGTTTTACATTTTCTTTATTAAAATTAACTAGGTTGTACTTGTTTTGGTGATTTTAAAGTTGAATTTACTTTATTCATATAGGTTTTCTTTTCTTTGTCTTTGTGATTGTTTTAAATCAATAATGGCTTAGGTTTAGTCCTTGAAAAGTATCTTTAGGAAGTTTCTTTGAGTGTGACTTTGAAAATCAAATGAGGTGGAATAAGCTCTTCTTTGAATGCCATTTTCCACCTTCTTTGTATTGGATTTTGTGTTCCTTTTAGTTTTTGTCAGTGTTGGGGATTGAACACAGGGCACTGCACATTCTAGGCAAGTATTCTATCACAGAGTCAAGGTTATAACTAGGAACTACACACAGTAATCAGATACAGTTTAAAATCTCTTTTGGCTATTGATTAAATCAAACTATTTTATGTTTAATTTATTACCTGATGAGCAGTACATAGTTGGAGGGTTTTTTCCTTAATAAACACTTTAAGTTTTTATATAGGACTTGTGTTAATTTATGAAAAGAAACAATGTATTAAATTTATGAGTTTTTTCCATTTACATTTAGTCTGGCATGAAAGAAATAAGAATTGTTTTGAAATCCATACATTACTTTAGTGTATTTTTTTCCTTGGGTTTCAAAATTCTTGCATAAAGTAAGGCAGCATGTCATTTATTTTTTGTCACTACTGTGAAATAAAGTCTGTGTATTTTGTTCTAGTATATATTGCAAAAATGTATCCAGTTAAGTGTATGCAGTTAGTATCATTCTACAATGTTTTTGAAGTGTATATTCTACATATTAAATATGATTGTCATAGTAGGGTGTAGTGGCTTTTCCATTATTTTAGAAAGAAGAATCGACAGAGTCATATATTTTATAAATAAATCTAACATAGACTGAAATCATGTTTGTTTGAAATTCTGAGTAGATAAGATGTAAAGAAATGTAAATGCATATTTACTGGACACATACTTTATTAAAGTAAAAGTAGAGCAGAAATATATGTAGATACTATCTTTATACAAAACTAGTAATAGGAACATTCAAAATGAGGTTGAGTTGAATATTCACATAATTCCTTAAACGTAAAAATTCTTTTTTTTTTTTTGCACTGTGGAGTGAAATGAGGGCCTTTGTACTGAATTATATCACCAGTCCCCTTTTTTTCCCACTAAAGCCTGCTGTTTAATTAATGTATGAAGTTCAGTTCTGTCCATTGTGAAGTATTTTAAAGACAGAATTAGTATAGCATAAGGACTAAAGAGATTATGGTAGCATTCACTGATCTGTTGTTAAATTAATTTTGGCAAGTATTTACCATGTGACTCTGCAGATCTCTGGGTCTTATTCTCTCAGGTGTGAAAACAGTTTGTTCAGTGGCTACAAGGCCAGCATGGGGCTGGTTCTGGGCTGGGTTACTAGGAGAATAAATAAATCAAGACATGTGTATCTTGTCATTGCTTTTTCTATATGGGTCACCATCTTATCTTCATATAGTTTCTCCTAATATCTTTCCATCATGGCTTTGACAACTTTTACGTTATTGAGCCTTTTTTGTTTGTTTGTTTGTTTTTTAGCTTTTTAGTATATGGGTGTAATACATAATGTTTACAGTCCTTGTGAGAAGTTGGTATGCAGCAGCAAACAGAAACTCTGAAACATCACCCAGGACCTGGAGGCAGATTTACTTAACATCCATGGACTTGACAGGGAGTCAATCCTCAAAATGTCAGGCCCTGACCCCTGGTAAGACTTTTACAGGTTTTATAAGTGAGAAGTACAGAAGCAGAGTATTTGGCAGTTATTGATTGTTTGGCCTAAAAGAAAACTACATCATATACATTGCATACGAAGTTCAAATTCCAGGCAAGCTTGGAGCTGTGGGATACGAGTGCTTGAGATAATGTAGGAGTTCAAAAAACAGTCAGTTAGATAAGGGAAATATGTACCTGGCTTTGGTGAAAGGCAGGAAGACAAATCTGTTCAGGGGAGTAGAAATTTAACTCTAAAAAATTAACTCTATTTTCCTCCTCAGGTACGTGTACCCAACACATCTTCATTCCTTGTTTCATCTCCTTTCCCTTCCATTGCTCCCCTTTCCATCCATTTCTTGATAACCTTTTTTTGTGTGCATGTGGACACTGTCACAGAACATGATGTTTGCATTCCTTTTGTGGAGTTGATGCATGTATGCAGCACATCCCAGTTCCTTTTTTCCATCCCTTCTCCCTCCTTTCCCTCATGCTTCCCTCCATCTCTTGATTCCCTTCTCCTTTCATAATGCTCTATCTCCATCATTTCTATTATCTTTTATTTTGTTCTTTGTTTTTACTCTGAATTTATGATGTAAGGGCAGCCATATAATATTTAAACCTGCGTGTCTGATTTCTAATGTGATGGTTTCAATGCACATCCGTCTTCCTACAAGTGATTCAAGGGTATATTTTTGTGACAGAGTAGTACTCCCCTGTGTATAAAAACATTTTCTTTATCTATTTATGTGTTTATGAGATGCTTCCAAGATTTAACTATTATGAGCTGTGCTACTATAAACATGTGTATCCATGTATCATTGTAACATAATGTCTTTAACTCTTTTGGGAATATATCCAGAAAGGAAATAGCAGGGTCAAATGGAATTTCTAGTTTTTGATTTTTGAAGACTCTTCATATTGATCTCCATAGTGGTTGGACGAATTTACATTCCCACTAACAGTGTAAAGGGGGATCCTTTTCCCCCACTGCACCCCATCCTACAGCCTCTCCAGTATTTGTTATTACTTGGTTTCTGGTGATGGCCATTCTTTCTGGGGTAAGTGTTGTTTTTATTTGCATTTCTCTGTTGCCAGTGATGTTGAGCATTTACTCATGCATTTATTGTTCATTTTTACTTCTGTTGTAAAGTGTCTATTCATTTCATCTCCCTATTTTTATTGGATGCTTTGCTTTGATGAATTTAATTTTTTTTGCATTCTTTATATATTCTAGATGAGTCCTCTATCTGAGGAATGGCTGGCCAAAAATCTTTTCTCATCCTGTGGGTTGTCTTTTCAATTTGTTGGTTGTTTCTTTTGCTGTGCAGAAGCTTTTTAATTCAATGTGATACCATTTGTTGATTCTCAGAACTCTTTCTTGTGCCAGTAGGATTCTGTTCAGAAAGTCCTCACCTATGTCTATGACTTCAAGAGTTTGACTTGATTTGTCTTGTAGCAGGTTAAGTGTTTCTGTCTTAGTAGTTTGTTCTTTGATCCATTCTGTGTTTAGATTAGTATGTGGTGACAGATGAGTATAGATTCAGTCTTTTGCATGTGGATAGCCAGTTTTCCCAACACCATTTATTCAAGAGGCTATCTTTCTGCCAGTGTGTGTTTTGACCATTTTGTCCAAGATGAAATAGTTGGAGGCACTTGGGGTTGTTTCTGCTTCCTCTGTTCCGTTCCATTGACCCTCATGTCTATTTTTGTGCTGGTACCATGCTGTTTTTTCACAGTAGCTTTGTAAGATAACTTCAAGTCTGGGATGGTGATGTGTCCCAAGTTGCTTTTTTCACCCTGGATTCCTTATGCTATTCCATATGAATTTTAGGATTGTTTTGTCCAGTTCTTTGAAGATTTCTGTTGGAATTTTCCTTGTACATCAATTCTGGAAGAATGTCCATTTTGACTATGTTGGTTCTACTTATCCAGGAAAGGGAGTAGCCCTCCATTTTATGATGTCTTCATTTCCCTTTTTCAGAGTACTTTAGTTTTCATCGTAGAGGTCTTTCACTTTCTTAGTTAGGTTCCTTCCTAAGTATTACTTTTTCTTAATGCTATTATGAATGTTTTTTCCTTAATTTCTTTCCTGATAGGTTCATTATTACTGTACAGGAATGCTATTGATTTTTGTGGGTTGGCTTTTTATTCTACCACATTACTAATTTTTTTTTTTTTGGTAACAGGAATTGAACTCAGAGCCTCACACTTGCCAGGCAGGTGCTGTGCTACTAGCTATATCTCCAGCTCACACATTATTAATTTGATTATTAATTCTAAGAGTCTTGGTGGATTTTTGGGTTTTCTATGTAGAGGATCATGTCATCTAGAAATACTGATAGTTTGAATTCTTCCTTTTCTTCTCTGTTTCCCCCCAAATAAGATCTAGATGGAAAATAATTAGCCTGGAAAACAAGAGATAAAAATGCCAGCCCCTCTGGGCCTGGTAGTGCAGGCCTATAATCCTAGCACTGGGGAGGCTGAGGCAGGAAGATTACCATGAGTTCAAAGCTAGCCTAGGCTACATAGTTCAAGGCGAGCCTGCACTACAAAGTGGAACTCTGTCTCAAAAAAGAAAAAAAATGCCAGTCCAAATCAGCCTGTACTTACCTTGACTGCTACTGAACAAGAACAAAGTGATGGCAAGAACAAAGTAAGGTAAAGAATGGGCTGCTTGGGGAGACATTTTTGATCTCTCATTTTCAAGGCTGATTATTTTTTGGCTATGTCTTATTTTCAGGGAAAAAATGTATATGTATCCCTTTCATTTCTTTTTCTTGCCTGACTGCTCTTGCTAATGTTTTGAGTAGTATGTTACATAGGAGTGGTGATAGAGGATGTCCTTGTCTTGTTCTTGATTTTAAAGGAAAGTTTCAGTTTACCCTCATTTAATATGTGGCAGTAGGTTTGTCATAAAAGGTCTTTTTTTTTTTCTTTTTCGTTCAAGGAATTGAACTCAGAACCTTTTGCTTGCTAGGCAGGCACTTGTGCCACTGGGTTATATCCCTGGCCGTCATAAATGGCTTTTATTAGATTGAGATAATTTCCTTATATACCTATTTTCTTTAGTGCTTTTATCATGAATGGATGTTGGATATTATTAGAGGCTTAACTCCATCTATTAAGATGATCATGTGATTTTTTTTACCTTGATTCTATTTGTGTGATGTACTACATTTATTGATTTGCATATGTTAAACCATCCTTGGATCCCTGGAATGCAGCCTGCTTGGTCATGATCTATCACATTTTTGATGATTTGTCGCATTTTGTTTGCCAGTATTTTTTAAAAATGATTTTTGCTTCTAAGTGCATTAGAACAATTGTCTTACAGTTCTCTATTTGGTTGGATCCTTGTCTGGTTTTGGAATCATGGTAATAATAGCTTCTGGCAATAACTTTAGGGACACTTTGCATCTCAGTTTCATTAAAAAGCATGAGAAGTACTGATGTTAGATCTTCCCTGATGTTTTTGTAGAATTCAGCTGCGATTAATCAGGTCATGTGCTTTCCTTAGTTGGGAATTTTTAAATTACTGTTTCAATTTCATTTCTTATTATTGGATTGTTCAAGATTTTTAAGTTTTCTTGATTCAAATTTGGCAATTCAAAAGTGTTATGGTTTATACATTGTGTCAACTTGAGAGGTCTAGAAGCTTAATTAAATAAGGCAGCAGCTCTACATCCTGGGGTGTAGAGCACAAGCAGTTACCTGATCATTGTGTCAATTTGAGAAGGTCAGAATTTTAACTGAGAGACTCAGCAGGGAGCCAGGGTTCTTTGTATATAGCCTCATCCTGTGCAAAGGAAGGCAAGATTTGTGAACGCTACACCCATCCTGGGGCAGGGGTGTCCTGTGTACAATATAAGGGAGAAAAAGAGGGTTGCTCTTGCCCCCTTTTTTGGCTCTGGCTGCTTTTGCTCGGGTGCTGCCTTGAAGTGTTGCCCCGATGCCATGCCACCCTGCCTTGGAGCCAGCTGATTATGGACTGAAATCTCCAAAAGTGTAAAATAAATAAACCTTTCCTTCCTTCATTTTGGGTGTCAAGTATTTTGTCTCAGCAAGAAGTGAAAAGAAACCAAGACAATAAATATCTAGGAATCTCTCCAGTTCTTCTGAGCTCTCCAGTTTTTTGGCATATATGTTTGTGAAGTAGTTTTTTTTTTTAATTTTATTTGAGCGAAGAAAAACAAAACAAACAAAAACTACAACAACAACAACAACAAAAAAACGACATATATAGTAAAACAACAAGCAAAAGAGACAAGCAAACAACTAGAGTAAATACTCAACATTGCAGGTTTACAAAACCGGAAGATAGAAGCTTGACAATGGTTGCAATGTGCGCATTGTTATCTTTAAAATGGTTTTTACATTAACAGATATAGACATGCAAGATTGATTTAATCATATGAGTATTAATTGTTCCTTCTCAATAACGAGTACATTGAGCAGTGTTCTTTTTAGTTATCTTACATATACATATATTCAGGTTTATATCTTTTCCTCTTCCCTTTTCTCTTTCCGCCCATTCCCTTCCCAATTATCTTTGCTCTTTGAGCTGTTTTTTACCCTTCCATAGTATTTATTGTAGATTTTGAATCATATATACTTTTCCATTTCTTACACTAGGGAGACAATACGGTATTTACACATGTGGGTTTGATTTATCTCGCTTATGAGTATGG
>RJWM01035522.1:0-19260 GCA_004363535.1 Dasyprocta punctata
TTTTTTTTTTTTTTTTTTTTTTTTTTTTTTTTTTTTTTTTTGCGGTACCGGGGATCGAATTCACAGTCTCAAGCCTGCCAGGGCAGGCGCTTAAGCCTCTGAGCCAAACTCCCGGCCCTGGTTTTTTGAGGCAGGGTCGCACTATGTAGCTCAGGCCAGCCTTGCGCTAGCGTTGTAGCCCAAGCGGGCCTCGAACTCACAACGCTCCACCTACCTCAGCCTCCCGAGTGCTGGGATTAAAGGCGTGCGCCACCACGCCCGGCTTACTGCTTTGTTTTGATTGACTTTGTTCTGTTTTGTTTTGTTGGCTTTTACTATCTTTAAAATAAAATTTAAAAAAATTAAATTCTTGGTATATTGGTCTAGTTCAGCTTTCTATTTATTCTTGTGTCAGTTCTTATAGTTTTCTACTTTATCAATCTGAGTTAATTGGAGTAACAGTTATAATAATATAATATAATACAATATATAAATACACTTGCAAAGTGGACTCCTGGTGGCCACCTCAGCATCAGTGTCTGTGCCCTGCAAGGCTGAGTGACCTGGTCAAAAGTGGGAGACCTGCTGGAAGCCGACAGGTCTTCCACAGAGTCCGGGCGTCCCAGGGTGCTGGCGAAGACTGGAGCTGCTCTAAAGGCACAGAGGCGAGTGTCCCCTGCTTTCCTCTTTGCACTCTGTTCAGGCTGCCAGCCTACTGGCCGGTGCCGCTCACACCAGGGTGGGTCTTCTGTCCACACTGAATCTGTTCAGCCACACCCAGAATTTGCTAATCTGGTCAGCTGGGCATTTCTTACTCAAACCGACACAGCAGTTAACTTGTCACATGTTCTTTTCCAGAAATTTTCCATTTCCCATTGTTTTCCAATTTCTGTATTGTACTTCCAGTCTCTGTGTGTGCCTGTTTGTGTGCCGTTGTCCTCTCTTTCTTCCTCTTGTTGGTCATTTCATCCTTTTTCTTTCTGTCTCACGGACAGTCTCACAGGGAGCCTTGTATGCTGCGACTTCGCTTTTTGAACTGGCCATTGTCACTCTGTGGTCTGCCTTGGCTCCCACTTCGCCACAGGTGAAGCTCGGGCTGGCTTTTCTTCTTCGGCCCACACTGTTTGAGTGCCGTGGCCATCTCCACCTCTGTCAGGCCCCTGCCTCAATCAACATTTCTGCCTTCCCAGTAGCGATCCCAGGATGCTTACAGGAGGCCTCGAGGAGAAACCTGGGGACCTGGAGTGAACAGGATGCTCATACGAAAGCTTCATATTGATCCCTTGGGGTGGGCTGCAGGACTAAAGGGAGCCGAAGTGGAGACCAGGATCAATGCTCCTAAAAGGCAGGAAACGGTCAGGAGCGGAGCTGAGGGCTCTGAGCATTTGGAGCGCACGTTGTTGGGTTGTCAGCAGAACCCGAGGGCATCACGGTGGCAAGAGCTGCTGCAAAAGCCTGGGGCAGAGTGTGGGGCAGTGGGAGATAGGGAGGTGGCAGAGGAAAACAAAATCTCTTTGGAGGTGGTGATAGTGTCTTGTGCAGGGAATAAAGAAGAAGCAGGAGGGTTTGGGCTCTGATGCAGCTCACCACGAGGAGCTTCTCACACCTCCGCTGGCTTTTGTCAAGGGGGCAGGGCCACTGTGAAGCCCTCCTGTAACCAAGTCCTAGAGCCCTGGCCTGCAGTACCTGCTGGGTACCTAAAAGGAGAGACTTGGCATCACTGCTCTCGTTGTAAATCAGTCTGCATTACCATCGCAGAAATGCGGGTCAGATCCCTGCTCAGCCCTGCACGTTGGCAGGTTAATCACTTAAGGAGTGTGCAGCGTGACGTGCAGGAGCCTTAAATCTACTTGTCTCCTCCCCCCTTCAAGACTGAGGACACCAAGGAAAGAGCGATTTTCAGGAACTGTGGGGCCATCTGATGACCAGCTTCCCCCCAACCCCTGCGATGCATAGACATCTCCAGTCATTGTGCTAAACCTGCAGCCACCTCAGAGTCCAGGGAGACCAGAGCCTAACAGATGACCCCACCATGAGGCTACCCCCAAGCCAGAGCAATTACTCCACGACAGGAAACGGCTTAGCGTAGAGTCCTCGTCTCCTGAGGAGAACAAAACTGTCGCCCCAAGCAGTGATGTCTCCACCAGAACCTCACAGAGCCAGTCCCGAGATAGCAACTGACTGATCCACTTGACTGGGGTCCCCTCTGCTGCCAGCTATGCAAAGTCCCACACTTGCCTTTACTCCCCTCTTCAATAAGACCCCAAAGCTTCTGTCAGCCCCTTAAAAACAGATCGTGACCCTCTTTATCTGTGCTTCCTGTGCCAATTACACTTCCTTTCTGCCTTTCTCCGTTGCCTTCTCCTTGACTGGCATTTGGGACAAGTGTTGCGAACTGGCCCAGGTTGCACTGGAATTCTTGATTCTCCTGCCTCAGCCTCCCAGACTGTAGGCGCTGCAGGTGTGTGCCACTGTGGCTGGCTTATTATTTTTTTAAGCAGAGAAGCTATTATGATTTCAGCTACTATATTAGCCAGTTGAAAAGCAAAAGTCACAGGATGGCAATCTACATGTATTTAAAAACAAGAAAGGCATATAAGAAACAAACATCAAAACCTGCTTGGTTCAGTTTTTCTCTTTTCTTTCAATTAGATGATTGGATTGGCTTCACATGATGGCATTAGAGATGGGAATTTATTTGGAAAAATTGGTAGATTTTCGGAGATGGGTGGTATCTCATCTGTGTTCAGGTTGTAGAACACAAGTTCTCTCTAAAACTGACTCCAAGTTACTGTCCTTCGTTCCCGCAGTGGCCGACCCCACCAACAGTGCAGAAGGGATCCTCCCCGTGGCCCTGCCAGTGTTTGTTACTGAGTGATTTCTTGATGACAGCCATTCTTTTCAGTGTGGGGTGAAATCTCAGTGTTGTTTTAATTTGCATTCTTCGAATGACCAGTGTTGTTGAACATTTTTTCATGTATTTATTTGTCGTTTCTACTTCTTTATCTGAGAAATGTATATTCATTTCAGATGCCCATTTTTGGATTGGGTCTTTGAATTTGAGGGGTTTGAGTTTTTTTGAGCTCTTTATATACTGTAGATATTAGTCCTTTGTCTTTGGAGATTCCTTAACAAATTAAAACTAGAGATTCCATTTGACCCAACTAGTCCCCTCCTAGGTATCTTCCCAAAAGAGTTAGGAGCATCACACGACACTGATATATGCATACCTTTGCTAACAGCAGCACAATTTATAGTAGCTAAATCTTGAAAACAGCCCATATGTCCATTGCAGACGATGGATAAAGAAAATGTAGTTTTTATATCTAATGGAGTACTACTCTACCATAAAGACAGATAAACTTGAGACATTTTTAGGTAAATGGATGCACGTTGAGACCATAATTTTAAGTGAAATAAATCAGACACATAAGTTTATGTAACGATTTTTATTTTTTGGTACCGGGGATCAAACTCACAACCTCATGCCTGCCAGGCAGGCACTTATGCCACTGAGCTAAATCCCCGGCCAGACACACAAGTTTAAATATTCCATTGTTTCTCTTGTGTGGGAAACCCAAATGGTAAATAAGGAGCAGAATGGAGGGTAGATATTGAGAAGTAGGAAGAACATGTGCAAATGGGAAAGGGATCAAGGGTGGGGAGGAGGAAAGGAAGGAGAGAGACGGGATTTAAAAGAAGAGAATGGAAGGAAAAAATGGGGAGGGAAGAGCAAAGGGGAGGGGAAAGGGGGAAAAAGAAAAATTGAGATAAATTCAGGTAGAGAGTTCTATGATGAATGTGATCATTATGTATGGCAAACATCCTAAAAAAAAGTCAACCCACTTCAAGGGAGAGGCAAGCCCGTGCCAATGGTGGGAACCTTCCTGGTTATCACTCCCGCACCCAGGCCTTGCTCCCACAGGTGATCTGAGGTCTGCGAAGCCCTGGCTTGCGTTGGGATAAACCACTGGCAGAGGCTGAGGGTCTGCACTGGAGTGGCCACAGTCTCCCCTTCCCCGCCCTCTCTCCTCTGGGGCTCGAGACCCATGGGCTTCTGTGCCCTAGGATAGACTAGAAACCCTGCCCGAGGCCCCAGACCTGCTCACCACTTTCCAGCGGGAAGTTGGTGCTTCCTGCCTCGGTTGGTGCTTTGCAATGGGTTAGCAGGGTTTGGCAAATCATCAGGGTGGTAAATCCTGTTGGCAGAACGCCTTTCTCCTTCCCATGCCAGTGGGTTTTAAGAGATGGCAACACCATTTGGCTCAAGGGTAACAGGGTGAGTACTTTGGCTCTGGCTCTGTCACTTGTTTTTGGGGAGTTCATCAAATGCTTCTTTCCCGTTCCCTTATCTATAGGCAGCATAGCAGTGGTGGCGAGCCTATGGCACACCCGCTGTGGCACGCTTGTATCGTTGAAAGCTCTGAGAGACTCCTGCCTGGCAGGATAACCCCAGAGAACAACTGAAAAAACTGACGCAGAGCACTCAGCTCGCCCGGTAAGTAGTGCTGTCCAGGGCTCTCTGGACTCGGGCTCTGGGTGGGTGTCCAGATGTGCGCACAGCTGTGGGGAAGCAGCACAGTGGCTCCTGCAGTCACCGCATCTGTTACTCCGCAGCAGTGCAGTCTGACTCAGGGCAGGCCGCCAGGTCGGTGGATTCGGGCCTCGGTGCTGTCCTCGGGGCTGCAGCTGTCTTTCTCCTTCTCTGCAGCCTCAAGGGTGGCCGGATCTTCAGGTGGGTTCTCCTCAGGGTCACAGCGTGGTGGCCAGTTGTGTTGGGACAGTGTGGATTCTTCCTGTTCACAGCCAGAAGGACAGCTGGAGAGTGTTGACACCTACCCTGGGTCATGCGACATGTGACTTCCCATCAGTGTGATGGGGTCAGCCAGGGCAGCCTGGGGTCGCCAGACCCAACAGCAGCTGCTCAGGGGCTGGCACCTCCCCCAACTCAGACCAGGAGCCCCAGACTTGCTGAAATGTACGAAACACCTGCAGAGCTCATCGCCTTCAGTTTCCCGGACTGGGGAGGCAGTTCAGGGAGGCGCAGGGACTCATCAGGGGTTGGACATATGGCTGACCCACAGCACACAGAGTGGGCAGGTGAGTGACAGGATATAGTCAGGCTCTATAGAGCCAGGATGGAGGTGGGTGCAAGTGTGACAGCACGGAAAAGGTCAGTGATAGGGGCTGGGCATTCAGCTCAGCGGTGTAAGTGCCTGCCTGGCAAGCGTGAGCTTGTGAGTTTGATCCCTGGTACACCAAAAAAAAAAAAAAAAAAAAAAAAAAAAAAAAAGGTCAGTAATGGAGGTCCCACAGGTGGAATTCACAGACCAGTGAACGACCTGGTCCCGAAGGCTTTCCCCTCATTCATTCATTCATTCATTCAGTATCTTTCACTGAGCACTCTCTAAAGCCAGGATCTGGGCCTGCTGTAGTAAATCGGCTCCTAAGTGTGGTGGGGAAGGAAGACAGATCAAAACAGGACAGGAAGACTTGGTGTCCTCCAGGTGCGATGTGACCGTGTGTGGCAGTGAGGCCGGAGGGGGGCTGCCTGCTCACAGCTCCTTCCCCGGCCGCTGCAGACCCCGGAGTGCGGTCAGTGCTGTGCCTACCCAGCGGCCCTGACTCAGCCGAGGGAGGATCGCCCGGCTGTCGGAGCAGCGGAAGTAGCAAGGCCGACAGTACCGAGCTTCCCTGGAGAGAGGCCCTCGGTGTGGCGCCCTCGGCCGCTGCTGGTGCTGGGCAGTCTCAGCTCAGACCACCTAACTGGGCGCGGCGGAAGCTTTGCAAACACGAATCACCACACACCCGCAGGAGAGAGCCTGAGCACTGGCAATAGAGCATCGTCTCGCTTGACTTCAGTGTGACTCACGAACTGGAGCTGACAGGCAGAGAGAAAAGAGGCTGAGTGTGTATTAAAGACATTTCCCATTCACCTCTGTTCTGAAAGTGTCCTCCCAAAGACAGACACTCAGCACCCCTGATTAAGTAACAGTAGTAGTAATAATTACGATCCCTGATGGTTCCTGAATGCTTAATACCTTCAAAGCACTGATAGACAAATGATCTCATCTGATGTCTGGCATCTGGTGATGTCTGATGGTCTTAAACTCAGAGCCCTTGGGTGCGAACTGTCAGGCGCCTGCGTGGCAGGTGTGCCTCCCCACCGGGAGAGGTGGCCCCCCACAGTCTTCCTCCCCACACAGCTGCCTGTCTCCGGGTTATTGCTGCTGTTTTGTTAAAAATAACTTCTCCAAGCTTTCAGCTCAGACAATCTGGTTCTCCTCCACTGATTTCCCTCGACAATTTCAATACCATGTCAAATTCATCCTGGGCTGGAAATATATGAACCAGGGATATATTTAATATGAAAAGAGACTTCGAATATAAAACACCTGCCTTTACTAAAAATCAGAGTTTAGCAAATGGTATTTGACAAGAGGGAAAGAGCGAAATGGATCTGTGTACCCTTTAAACATCCTGTTTCCTAGAATGCAGTTGGATCTGCTTTGTCTTGGGGACACGCTGACAGTGGCTGTCCAGAGCTCCCTGTGTGTCAGCTTCAACAGATTGCCTTCCATCTCCAGCCCATCTGGTTTCATGCTGTTGAAGGACCCGGGCCCAAGCCTTGCCCTCCATCCCTGTGGTACCTACAGGATGCGTGGTGGGCCTCCTGCCTGCTGGGTGATAGTGGGGATGGCACATGGAGCCAAGGGGTTTGGAGAAGCAGTGGTCACACAGTCAGGGTTTGAAATCCCAGCCCCCTGCCAATGATCTGCGTGACATTAGATAACCTCCTAAGCACCCTGAGCTTCTGTGCTCGGTTCTGATGATTACTGACTGTCTTCTGAATCGTAGGCCTCAAATGCCTGGATGTGTATAGAGGTCAGGGGAGGAATCCAACCACAAGCTGCACCTGCGCCAGGGCACACATCGGGCGCAGAGAAAGTGAAACCCAAGTTTCTTCTGCCTGGAGCTTCTGCTGGCTGTGACAGTGCATCCTGTGGACAGGAGGTGCCTGGCTGTGCCCACACCCACCTGCTTTTGACCCAGGAAGATCCCTCAGGACCTGTAGGTTGGATTGGTGTGGGGTCACAGCTTGTTTCGCCTCTGTTCTCTCTTACTGCAATGTCCAAACCCCCGCTAGTGTCTTTCCTGGGGTTTCTTTCACAGGCTGCTTGGATCCAGGCCAGGAGGCCACACCCCAGGGTCCTCATACCACTGCATGGAGGGCTGCTATCTTCTAGACAATGCTGTTTTTTTCCTGATGGCGATTGTGTCAGTCAGTTCTCCATCCCCGTGATAATACCTGAGCAAAAACAATTTAAAGAGGAAAAGGGTTATCCTGGCTCCAGGCTTCACAGGGTTCAGTCCAGGGCTGGCACCACTGCTGCTGGGCCTGTGGGGAGGCAGGAGCATCGTGAAGGGAGAGGATGGTGGAGCACAGCTGCTCACCTCAAAGTAACCATCAGGGGCTGGGTGGGGAGAGCAAGAGAGGAAGGCACAGGGGACAAGATACAGTCCCCAAGGTCATGCCCCCATGACTCACTTCCTCTAGCCACCCCCCAGTAGTTCATGCAGTTATGGACTCCTCCATGGACTAACCCACTGGCGAGGTGATGGCCCTTAGGATCCAGTCCTCTCTCTGGGCCCTACCTCTGAACATGGCTGTGTTGGGGACCAAGCCCTCGGTACATGAGTGTTTGGGTTGCTTCATGTTTAAACCACAGCAGTGACTATATCATGCTCCACTGTGAGGCCACTGCCAGGGATGTACAACCCAGCAGCCCTTGAGGAAGTGCTAGTGTGTGTGTGTGTGTGTGTGTGTGTACGCACGTGTAAACTTTCTGATTTTGTCTGTTTCCTAAGTTTGCTCCATACATTCCTAAAATATGAATTGACCTTGAGCCTACTCATGGATTTTATTGTTCATTTTACTCCACCTCAGTGGTGAGGGTATTTACATCCTAAGTGTGGAGTTTGAGCCTGGGTGAGAGTGTGTTGTGAACCCTGGGAAGAGGACTTAGAGCCTGTGCAGGGCTGTCACCAGGGGAGGTCCTCACAGCGCCAACAACATCCGGGACATCAGGGAATCTCCTGTAGAGGCCTGGTGGGACGTTTCGGTGTTTAGAACAATGCAAAGGCATTTTCTAGGCATAAACTCCCAATCGTTAGAGGGGAGGACTTTAAAAGTTTTGACACACTTACCCCACGTTCTAACTGTCCAGAGTTAAATATATACTGTTTTCTCTAAAACTTGATTTCCCCAGCTTAGTGTCTTCAAAGCCTTACAATTGCACATATTAGAGTTTGTAAACCAAATAGCCCAGGGCTGCATCAGCTCACAGAAGAGACCCATTCAGTGTCCTTTCAGATGTGGAGTGTTGCCTTCTGTTAAGGAGTTTGCATTTCCAGGTTCTCATTGGCAGGAGCAGATCTGATGGTGCCAGGCCCCAGTGGCAGCAGTTTGGCTGGTCCAGCTTGCAGTCCAGATGGGGGATGGGTCTCCCATTTGGCTACAGCGTCACCCTTGAGATTAATCCCAAGAACCAGAGGCCAGTTCACCTCCGCCTGAGCCCATGGAACTGGCAGGGAGCCAAGATGCCGAGGTGACCAGCAGAGGTGCAGAAAGTGCTGGAAAAATTTGGAAAAGAAAGTAAAATAAATTCATGGTAGTCAGAGCCATGACTCACATCTGTTATCCTAGCACCCTGGGAGGCTGAGGCAGGAAGATTATGAACTCTCACATAGCCTGGGCAATTTAGCAACTTAGTAAGATCCTGTCTGTAAAAACAAGCAAACAAACAAACAAACAACATGGCTATAGAGGTGAAATGAGCTGGAAAAATGAGCAGAATTTAGAGAAACTAAATTTGTGATGTTGAGGAAAAGCTTGGAGAACGTTTTCCAAAGGCAGCAGACAGAAGAAAGTAACCAGAAGGGAAGTGATGATAAGAGAAGCCAGACAACAGATGTCAGAGCAGAGATGCTTGCTGGCTCTGAGGGAGAGCTGGTGAGATGCTGGGGGAGGGAGAGATGTCGCCAGAGACGGTTCACTGAGTTCCCAGGCTGGCAGGGCCTCTGAGCCCTTGGTGATGTTAGCAGGGAGGCACCAACACACAGATATATCCTGGGGAAATCCCGGGTTTCAACACAGAGATCTGGAAAGTACAAAATATGTTTTCAAAAAAGCAAAAAGAACGAGGCTGCTGCAGACCCCTCCTCTCCGGTACTGAGCACTCCCACCCTGATGCCCCAGTGCTCTGACAAAACCCCGCAGCCTAAGTGGCTTGTTCCTCACAGTTCTGGGGCTGGAAGTCCAGGACCCGCTGCCGGCAGACCAGCGTGGCTTCCCACCTAGCAGATGGCACCTTCGCGCTGCATCCCTACACGGCCAGAGCGACGCGAACCGTCTTACAAAATCCTACTTGTGAGTTCGTCTCCCTCCTCACTTAATTTCCACTCAGAAACCTGATCCAAAAAGCCACCAGAGGGGCTCGAACACATGACTTTGGGGTGGGGGTGCTGCAAGCACACAGTTTCCAGCACCATGAAATAACAGCATGGGAATCGTCTGGTGGAAAAGGGTTCTGTGTGTGCCACAAGTTCTCATCTGCACTGCGGTCACAGCGACACAGGGGAAAGGCGTGGTCTGATAGTTCACTTGTCCATGCTTAGGTGACTTGGGGAAACTGTGGCTCAACAAAGTTATTATATTGTTACTTAAGCGTTGCTCAAAAACTTTAATAAGATCATTACAGTCTGAGTTTTAAAAGTGGTCCCAGACAGTGTTTCCCAATTCACGTGAGGGCATTGTTCCTTTTGTTAAAGTCCACCCTTACTAATATCTACCAGAAAGGTGTTCTATGGAATCTTGTTTAGGATATGGGAACCACAAAGGCCTTTAATAACACTCAAGGTTTATTCCTAATAAAAAATCTTATTCTAAAACCAAAATAATGCTCCATGAACATGAGAAAAAACTTCTTACTAATACAGGACCAGTTTTACAAACAGTAGTGAAAGACCATGAAGATCAGGGTAAGGAAGCCTGTTAGCTCCTGGTCCAAACAGTAAGCATAGGATACATAAGAGGGATACATACTGGAAAGCAAAAGACACAATTATTACTATTTACAGATGCTTAGCTCATCAGCCTAGGGGGCCCAATATAGCAATTAGAAAACTATCAGAATTTGGTGAGGATGCTGTAAAATAAATGTTCAGAAATGTTTTTCCCCAAGCTAGCACAAATTAAAAAATAGAATATAAAACAATTTGCTTTGGAGATAAATAAAATAACAGAAAGCTACAGATATCTTGAAAACAAAATGTATATAAGCTGCATAAAGAAAATGGAAGCCGGGCGTGGTGGCGCACGCCTTTAATCCCAGCACTCGGGAGGCTGAGGTAGGCGGAGCGTTGTGGGTTCGAGGCCGGCTTGGGCTACAACGCGAGCACAAGGCCGGCCTGAGCTACATAGTGCGACCTTGCCTCAAAAAACTAGGGCTGGGAGTTTGGCTCAGCGGCTTAAGCGCCTGGCTGGCAGGTGCGAGGTTGTGAGTTCAATCCCCGGTGCCGCAAAAAAAAAAAAAAGAAAATGGAAAAATACCAATGGGGAACACAAAATAAGATTTAAAACCTGTGTTGGTCTCCAAAAGGTCAGGTGATGTCCAGGTAGATGCCACAACTTGGTTTTCATGCAGTGAGGAACTTTGAGGCTACAGAACTTGGGTCTTTACTTTTATTTATTTATTGGTGATTCTCAGCATTGGACCCGGGGCATTTTCACTGATTAGACCTTCAGCCCTTTTCTTAATTTTGAGAGAGGGTTTTGCTTTACAAAACATTTCACAGATAGCAGATTTTTCTACCCCATAAGACATTCTCTTCTAGACCTGAGTGCTGACCAAAGACTTGCTGTCCAGCTCTGGTCACCGGGGCCAGCGCTGTGTGCACACATCCCTGAGCTCTGCGTGGGGCCATGGTCAGACTGGAAAGTGCGGCAGTGATCTGCTTTCTCTGCTTGTGTATTTGTTCTTTCTGCAGTGCTTACTAAAATTTAAAATGTGCTGTTGATTCAAATAGGGGTCTACACTGGCACTGCGGTTTGTACCATGGGGCGCCTTTGAAGTTTGGGTTCTTACCGTACGAGTGGCGTCCAGGCCTGCTGCCCCTTCCTGCAGCCTGTGCCTCTCTCCGCAGCCTAATTTCCATCTCAACACACCAGCAACTCTTCTGGGCCTTCAGAGGCACCCCACCCTGTCTCTCCTGCCCTGCCCACCCGACTTCAGCCAGACTCCTCAGCCCCGGCCCCCAACTTCTTTCCTAACTTGTGTCTGGGGCTTCCTGGTCGTCGCAGTCACTACCAGTTTTAGGCATCGTAAACCGCAGCCTTTCGTGTTCGTGCACAGGGTGCCCTGCTGCATCTCGTGCTGCTCACACCTCCCGGACCATCTCCATGCCCCTGTGGACTGTGACAGATTTGCAGGGCAGAGGGGCAGAGGCTGTCCCTGTTTCTAAAGTGATAGAAATGCTGCGGATTAGCACAAAATCATGATTATTTTGAAATGTATCGTGCTAGGTAAAGATTGGCTTCAACCCCTGCTTTGTTTGGAGCAAATTCCACTTGTGAAAGGCGAGACTCAACGCGGAGCAGAGGGAAGCCATTCTTCGGGACTTCCACAGTCGGCCAGGTAACCTGCAGCAGCCATGCAGAGACACGTGCTGATGTGAGTTCTGTCTGTTCACTTCCTCTGTTGTTTTCTTTTACCTCCTTTACTTCTTTGTCCCCCACACCCCATCCCCTTCCCCTGTCACCCTCGCTCAGTCCAAGAGGTTAACTGAAATTGTCTACAAGGCCGTGAAGGAGAGACTATCATCAGTTCGCTTCTGAATGCTTGACTGAGTGCGGGTGATGAGTAGTGGAACCAAGGATAAGTGAGGTAGCCAGGCTTGAGGCATCTGGACGCCTCATTCGCTGGCGGTGAATGCATTTCACATGTCCTCCATCTGATCTTCTAAAGCCACATATTCTATGAGATCCTTACTAATTCCTCCAAGCTTTCTGGTTAAGAACAAATGATGTAAGTCAATGGGCAGGGAGAGGTCAGGCTGGATGGGCTGACGGGGAGGGTAGTTATGCAATCTTAGCTGCTCGGGGTCAGCAGGCCCACTGGGCCTGTCCACTGCTTTACAGTGCTTGCTGTTGCTCATCCTTCTCAATGTCTCCAGGAGGCAGAGTGGTGCCTCGTTTCCATTTGAATATGAAGATACACGTGGGACATTGGTCATTAGCACTAGGCTGATACAGAAGGGGATGAATTGCTTCTGAGTTTTGGGCGCCACAAGTCCTGCCTGTGAATTACAGAGTGGTTCTCACAATGTCGATGATAGCTGCCAGGGGACACTATCAGAGGGTATTTTTTGTACTGGAGGATCTTCATTGAACAGAACTGGGTTTTGGTGCCGTTAGCCATTAACTGAAGCAGGTACTTAGCAGTGCCTTCGTGTTGGGTGTCCACTGTGATTGATGTTGAGGTAGCACAATGAAGGGGCTTCCCGACCAAATCTGAGCACTCCGACTTGGAGCTAATAACCCCACGGCACAGGTACTGCCCTCCCTGCTGTCCAGGCATATGTCACTTATACCCCTCGGTTCTCTTCCCCAGCTCGGACACGTCCCTAGGAACCCTTTCATCCCAGCCCTGCAAGGAGGCTCTGTCAGTGAAACAAGCATTGGTGTGCTGGGTCTATTCAAAAAGTCGCTGGGCAGAAACATCTGCGCATCCAGGCACCGAGGAAGGGGACAGATGTGGCTCCAGTCCGCGTGGGCTGACCTTGCAGCAGGGGCAGTGGCTGGTGAGCAGACAGCCCATAATGATGCGTTTTGTCATGGCTGTGGAGGGCTGCAAGGGGCAGTGGAGGTTGCCAGTGGGGTGCAGCGTCCTCAGCTGTTGCACGGGCATGATACTGCGCCTACCTCAAAGGCTGCTCTGAGGGACAAACAAGGCCACGTGTGCACTGTCCTTTGGTGGCACGAGGCCTGGGGCACAGGACGCATGCTGCAGCGTGCCATCATTACCACCAGTGGCATGAAGTTGTGTGCATATAAGCTCTGCTTGATCCTTGGAATCAACCTGATGATTGCCAGAACTTTGAGATTTATTCCCACAGGTTTGACTGCATGTCAAGTATCTGAGAGCGGCTCGTGCATTCCCCACAAGCCTGTGGACCTTTTGACAGCATGACTCTTGTCTCCTTTGGAATCCTATGGCCTCCCAGACAGTCTTGCTGCAGGGGCTGGGCTGAGATTTTCAAGTGAGAAGACCTGACTTTCTCTTGGCGTTAAGGTCAGCACTTGGCTCTCAGTGAGCCTGCAGTGCCTGTGCGTGTAGTGCAGCTTCACAGGCACCACGCTTTCACCTCGCCAGAAGGGTCTGGTGATAGGCGCACGATTGGACGCGAATCTCCCCGGAGGGTGTGAGAGGTGTTGGCGTAAGTGGTTGGAAGCTGGTGGAGCAGATGCCTTGTGATCCCGAATTGCCCCCCATGGCTTAGTCAGCCTTGAACACAGGATGGGGTGAGGATACAATGCCAGTCATGCACCCAATATAATCCAGGAGGCAGCAGATACTTCCAACTCTTGTTGCAGCAGAGATGTTTGCTAGCTTAGATAACCCTACATTTCTTAGCTTTCCCCAGATGTAGTTTAAGCCAGTGAGATGGGGTGGAGCTTCTGGGAAAACTTTTCAATGAGGGACAAACTCAGGTGACACCTTGCCTACCTTCCCTGGTGACTGGAGCTGAGCCTCCTCAGGTGAGTGTGAGTCAAAGCCCAGCGCTCAGTACTGGTCACTGTATGAGAAAAATTATTACTAGGTCAGTTTGCTCTGTGTAGGTTATCTGTTATGCATGGCTGAACACACACCCCAAATGACATGTTTATTACAATTATGCAAACTCCAACCCTCCAGACATGTTCTATGAACTGAAAAAAAAATGTTATTGTTGCATCTATGCCTCTCCTACATTTTGGAATTATCCGGACCAAAAAACAAAAACAAAAACAAAAACACTAGGAGAGGAATTAGTGTCCACTCCATAAGAATTGTTTGAAAGCAACATAATAGCCCATTAAATAATTTTAACATATATGGCAATACTAACCTAAAGAAATAACAAAGAAGCCACAAATGAATTTGAAATTTACTAGTGGCCATATTTTTTTAAAAAAAAGCAGGTGCAATTAGTTTTGATATTTTACCAAGGCTTCAGACCTAGTGCCCATCTCGGTTCAGGTCAGTCTCGCTCCCAGCGTGGAGCAGCTGTGTAGCCAGCAGCAGTTGTGTAGATAATAAGGCCACATGGTGACTACCTAAGGCCCCTGGGGAAATTTAAGAGCTAATCTTCCACCATCACTCTCAATATTCACCCAAACTCGATTCACTATTTCTACAAATCTGCCACTTCAAAGTGGGGCGGGGTCCTGCCCCATCTGCCCCGTGGATCGGCCCATAAAGCTCCAGCCTGTCTTCTCCACCCCTCACCTCGATCCTGCTGCAAACACATGTCTTTCTTGTATCCTGCTCCTCTTGACCACTACCTTAGCACCTGGCCCACATCCTGGCTCCTGGCCCTGGGTCCTTGGCTCTGCCATGACTTCTCCTGCAGCAGTAACAGCAATCTTTTCTGAACAGACATCAAATTATAACATCAGATGACCAGTTTGTGACAAGTTTTGAGAGGGCCGATAGACTTTTACCAGGCCTGCCTTGACCTACCTGATTTTTCTTGATACCCAATGGACTTCACTATACTTGGTCCCTCTCTGTCTTCAAGCTCTTTCCTCCTTTGGCTTCTGGGAAGTGTCTCTCCTGATTTTCCTCTTATTCTCTGGCTCCTTTTGCCTGTGCTCTTATTCTAAACTCAATTCTTACTGTGGGTAGGACTCAGGAGTGAAATTCATGTCTTTCTTTTCTCCCTCCCTGAGCAAAGATGTTGTCTGTATTCTGTGAGCTCTGTCTTACCTTGGTAAGTTTTGGTATGGTGATAACTATGCCACTGTTGTAGACAGGGGTTACAGGGAGAACAACTGCATACAGGACACAGAATTTGTAATACTGTTTTATGATGATCACCCAGAGTTAGACACAAGAAAGTGCATGAAAATCTGCCCATAACACTAAAGACCCAGGATATTCAGTCGAGGGCCTGGATCCCACAGCAATGTCCTGCATGAGTCCAGCTAAAGACCCAAAATGCATGACAATGCCTCCCACAAATCCAACTGGAAATCTAAGAGCCCACAATAAGGACTCATGCCAGTCTATTTTACGGTTTTGTGCAGGGAAGGCCAAAGGTCAGTGGTGGAAACTAGGAAGTCTATGCCAGGGGGGTGAAGGAGCTGTGCAGTGGGCTGAGGTTTCTACACGGGAGCCAAGAAGTCACACCCAAAATAAGAAGCGGGGCTGCCCTGAAGAGTACCACAGCCATCCTCAGTGGCAATGAGGTCCCGTGCTCCTCCAATGATGAGAACAGTTGAGCACAGGTCAGGAAGCCCAGCGTGACAAGCTTCTCCAGCACACAGCCTCCCCTCTGGAGCCAGGAAGCGATGCACAGTGTGAGGAGCAGAGCTCCCCCAAAGTGAACCACAGCCACTCTCATTGATAAGATCCCGAGCTCCTCCGATGATAATGGCCGAATCCATATTGGGGAAGCCAGCATGACAAGCACCTCCAGGAGAATCATCGGCTCAAAACAGCAACTCTTGAAAGTACCCACAAGGCCTTGCTCTTCATCGCCGCATCTCTATTTATACTGGCAACTTTCCTCAGGTGGGCCATCTTTACTCAACACCATGCTGATGTAATTCAGCTGGTGTTAAACTGACCACCAGTTTTTAATTCATAACAACCAAGACTAACTTGGTAAGTCTTTGCATGGTGGTAACTAGCTGAAGCAATATGGTCAAAGAAGACAAACCCATATCCAGAAGAGGATGAGTAGTCACCACTTGCAAGATGGAAGGAATTAAATGTGATCACCCTCCTACCAAGTGGCTGGTCTCCTTGAGAGCTGGTGGAAGGTTCCAAGGTTTCTGTGGCAGGGAGGCCAGACATTCAGTGGTGGCATTAGCTAGACAGCCTTCATGGGACAAAGCAAACATGCTGGGCCCATGAAACACTAACCTTTGCCCTTGTCACCATGACTGTCCCATTCACAGCCTTATTCATAAATCTGGCAAAGGCCAAAGAGAGATTTGGTGGCCTTCACTGAAGAAGCCATGCCGTTGACTTGGTGGGTGGATGTCTTCTTCTTTTTTTTAAATTTTAAACAAAAGGAAAATAAGAAATCAAAACATAACAATTTCACACCAACCAACAAAACAGCAACAATTATCAGCATATTGGATATTCCCGAAAATTATTTAAGATAAAAAATATAGATATGAAACATTATCTAACAAATTATTAACACAATTGTTTTCAAATGAACATTTCGCATTAAAAATAAAATCTGAAGGTGACCCTGAGAAAATTACATTTCACTCAAAATTCTTTTTTCTCTGTCACAATTGATTTTTTATATACATAGATTTTGTTTCAGATGACATGATATTCTACCTAGAAGATCCCAAAAACTCCACCAAGAGACCCCCAGATTCAATAGGCAGACCTAGCAACGCAGCTGGCCACAAAATGAACACTAAAAAATCAACAGCATTCCTGTACACGAACAACAATCTCACTGAGAGGGAAACCAGGGCAACAACACCCCCCACAATAGCAATTGCCCTCTTAAGGCTGCTTCATTGTATCCCACAAGCTCCTGTATGTTGTATTGTCCTTGTCGTTCAGCTGTCGAAACTATCTAATTTCTTCTTTAATTTCATCTGTGACCCAATGATTGTTCAGAAGTGTGCTATTTAATTTCCATGTGTTAATGAAGTTCTTGTGGTTTCCTTTGACATGGATTTCCAATTTCATTGCACTATGGTCTGATAGTATGCATGGGATAATTTCAATTCCTTTACATTTACTCAAGCATGTTCTATAAACCAGTATATGGTCTATTTTGGAGAATGTCCCATGTGCAGCCAAAAAGAATGTGTATTCTGCTGTTGTAGGGTGGAAGATTCTATAAACATCTACTAAGTCCATTTACTCAAAGGTTTGATTTAATTCTAATATTTCATTGTTGATTTTTTTGTCTAGTTGACCTGTCTTTTGTGACAGCAGGGTATTGAGGTCTCCCAATACAATTGTATTAAGAATTATTTGATTTTTCATGTCCATTAATAATCGTTTTATGTAACAGGGTGCACTAGTATTTGTTGCATATATATTTATGACTGTTATCTCTTCCTCTTGAATTGTTCCCTCTACCAATATATAGTGACCTTCTTTGTCTCTCTTAATCAGTCTTGGCTTAAAATTAACTTTATCTGTAAATAGAATAGCTACTTCTGCTTTTTTCTGGACTCCTGTTGCATGGAGTATTGCTTTCCATCCTTTAACTTTCAGTCTATGGGTATGTTTTTGAATTAAAAGTGTTTCTTGTATATAGCATATTGGTGGATCTTGCTTCTTGATCCATTCTGCCAGCCTATGTCTTTTGACTGGTGAATTAAGACCATTAACATTGATGGTTAAAACTGATACATATTGACTTATCCTTAACGTGTTGTTTTCTGTTTTCCTGGTGGATTCCTTCTATTGGGGTTCATGGAGCTGTAATACTTATCATCCCTTTCTAAAATGTCCTTCAAAACATTTTGGAGTGCTGGCTTAGTGGTTGTGAATTTCCTCAACTGTTCCCTATCATGGAAGTATTTTGTTTGTCCCTTGATTTTCAAAGATAGTTTTGCAGGATACATCAACCTGGGTTGAGAGTTGTTTTCTTTTAGAACTTGGAGTACTTCACTCCAAGCTCTCCTTGACTTGAGAGTTTGTGCTGAGAAGTCCACTGTAATTCTGATGGGCTTTCCTTTATAGGTGATTTGTTTCCTTTCCCTGACAGCTTTTAAAATTTTATTCTTGTGTTGAATTTCTGGAATCTTGACTACGATATGCCTGGAAGTAGATTTTTTTTATCATTGCTAATTGGAGTTCTCTATGCCTCACTCATTTGTATGTCAAATTCTTTTTCTCTACCAGGGAAGTTTTCTGACACGATGTCTGTAAGGATGCTTTTAATGTCATTTGTAGTATCTCCTGCTTGTTCACTGACTCCAATTAATCTTAAGTGTTTTTTTTTGTTTTTGTTTTTTTGTTTTTTGTCTCATCAAGCAACTGCTGGACTGATTTCTCATGTTCCCTTGCTAGTTTTGAAGAATCTTTCTTTTCCTGGTCACTAACTGCGAGCCTGTCTTCAATATCTGAGATCCTGTCCTCACACTGGCTTAACCTGCTTTGAATACTTTCAGTGGAGTTTCTATTCTCCTGAATATCTGCTTGAATCTGCTTTATGGAATCCATTTGCTTCTATGTTGTCCTTGCATAATTTGCTTAAGCTCATTTGTTTTTTTGTCTGTATCTGCTCTAACATCACTAAGCATGGTGTGTATTTTGGTAATCTCTGTGTTTATTTGAGAGATTATTTCTGATTTCATTTTTTCCAAAGCCTCATTCAACTGCTTTGTTACCACTTCTAAGAAACCTTGTAGGGGGCTTTTGGAGTTTCCAGCCTCATTGCCCCCTGGGTTTGCTTTTGGTGAACTGGATGTCTGGGGTTGTGACCTGTTTAAGTGTCTTCTTGTTTTTTTTTTCTTTTTTAGTTTAATTCCTAAAGTAATACCTGCAGTGGGTTACTTTAATGGTGGCATTAAGGACTTCCAGGTGATGAGTACTTCCTGGAGATATCTTCCAGCTGTAACTGGTTCCTGGGCTCCAAGTCTATTGGAAAATCTCACCTCCTCAGTTTGTCAGAGATGAGAAACCACTGCTCGCCTGGCCCAGTCCCTAGTTCCTTGGCACCACACCCCAGCTCTCTCTGTGACCCCCAGTCAGTCCCAGTCCTGGACCATCAAGGCCAACAGCTATCCAGTTCTATAGAGTTAATTCTGGCTGCAGTGGCACCCACAGCACCAAACACAGCCAACAAAACAGTAAACTGATCCAACCCTTGATTTACAACCCCCAACCATATAAACTGAATTTATAATCACACAACAGAATGCAAAACAATCATACATAGTACTTAGGTTCACAAAATATCAATTCTGTCCCCAAGGGTCCAGACCCAAAATGAATTTAAGAAAAAGCAGAAAAGTGGGAAAAG
>RJWM01035523.1:5813-18961 GCA_004363535.1 Dasyprocta punctata
CCTCCACCTTTCCAGCTATGTCTCCTTTAGAGGCGCTAAGGGATTGCCCTATTATTAATTTCATTTCAATTCTCAGTTGGGCTAACAGTGCCGCTTTAATTTCTTTCATAGCTTCATGGAGTTGTCTCCCCACTTCGGTTGTCATCTCCTCTGAGAGTTTAATTTTTGGACTCCCAACCTTGTCTGCCTTTACGTCAATTGGGTTTGTGCTGCTTGTATCGGAGTCCAGAGAGCACCCTCTACCTTTCCTTCTTGGCATTTTCCTGGGCTCTGCTGTGTTTCCCCAGGCCGCCTTGGCTCAACGGATGTCTGGTGAAGTGCGCGTGGATAGGGCCGTCTGCCTAATTTCCTCTATCACCCCCAGGGCACCCGTGCAGATTCTGCCAGGACCCTCCAGGGCCTGGTGTGGGCAAGGAACCGTCTCTAATTAGGTGCAGTTCCAGTCTCAAGATGGAAGCCTGTTCCTCGCTCTCCCTGGGGAGTGGGGGGTGGTGGGCTCGGGCCCGCCGAGTTTACTCACTCACCAGCTTGCGACCACCTCTTTCCACGATGGATAGCCGTCTCCGCCTTAGCCACAGAACTTCAATCGCGCATCTCAAGCACTTTAATCGCACCTTCCCAATTTGAGTCCGCGTTGATTGGATTGAGCTCTGGTCAGAGGCGCCGCCACCTTTGTTTACTTCTTCTTTTTTTTTTTTTATTCTTTCCGTGGGCTACAGATCTCATCCTAGACTCCTCTTAGGTCCTGAGGATCCATCTCCCTCCCCTTTCTTTCTTTCTGTTATTGTATTATATTGTATTCCAGCATTTGGGAGGTATATTCCAGGGAGCCTCCCTATGGCGGAGTCATCAGGTCGGCCATTTTGCAGGAAGTCCCTTCAACTCTTATTAAACATCCTCCAATATAAGACCTCTTGAATAAAATTGGGCAGTTATTTCCAATATTTTACTATTTTTCTCATTAATGTTATTTTTATATGTGGTGTAAAGTCACAAAGCAATTGTATAATTTTCCTCCATTCTTTTATTTTAAAGTATTTGTAATTAAAATATATAATATTCATCACATTTCATTTGACATTTTTTATATTTTTCATTTCTTTCTCTGCATAGGCTCAAGTCTCCATAGTTATCCTTCCCAGGATCCTTTGAGCTGTTTAACCAATGGTTTCTTAAATTTATTTTTGTTGGGGCTGGGGATTTAGCTCAGTGGCATAAGTGCCCACCTCATAAGTGCAAGGTCATGAGTTCGATCCCCCGGTGCCAAAAAAAGAAAAAAAATTGTTAAAAATATTGACTATTATGTCTTCCCATAGCTCCTGATCCATTTTTTCTTTATATCAGACTATTTCTTACTGTTCCCAATTACAATATACTTTCAATCATTCAATTTTCTTTACATTATTTTTGTTTGGATGAGTTCTGCTGTTTCATTTTCAAGTTCATAATTATGTATGTCAGTATGTCCTGACTCTACTGATCTTCTTGTAGTGTTCTATGTATCTGATTTTGTGTATGTGTGCATATGTGTATACAGGTGCTTTTCCAGTATTATATTGAGTACTTTTTATAACTCCCATATACCTAGTGTAAATTCTGATGTATTCCTGTATGTTGTTTACCCTCTCTGCTAGAATTCTTCTTTGCATCTAGCACTTTCTTCTCTGCTGATGCCTTTAGACAAATACTATGAGGAACACACGTATTTGAATGAGTCGATTATAGTAGTTATTCTTGCATGTGTATGAGTGTGTGCATCACCATGTTTAGCTCCAGGTTTTCTTCCTTTTTTTGACTGGAAGAGCATTTGAGAAAATTTCTGGTTAAGTAGTCCACTTTGGTCTTGAACTCACTCTGTAGTCCAGGCTGATCACAAATCACAGTCAGCCTCCTGTCTCAGGTTCTCATGTGCCATGAGTAGAGAAAGGCAGGTCTTGTGTTGCATTACTCACGTGGTGTGTTTCTCATATAAGAGAAATCAAAGATATTTGATATATAAGAGAAATTCAAGGATATTTGTCCAACAGAAATGTACACACAGCTCTGTTAGGAGATTGGGGAGCCAGAACATCACTGGTTTGATATGTGAGAAAGCTAGCACAGAGGAAAACCCAGGTATATGGTGTTTAAAAGGATGAGTAATCGAAAGACTTCACAGGCACAGAGTAAATAGTTGCTCAGTGCAGAGAGAATTTCTGTCTCCCATGCTGATAAGAAAAAAAACTCTGCATATTCTGAGTGCCAACTTTGCTATCAGACAGAGACAGTCTGAGGAAAAGGATACCTGAGCTGAGCTAAGTGAGTAGGGGCGGAGGCGTTGGTGGCTGGTGTTTCCCTCCGCAGGGAGACAGCACTGGGTCTGTAGCTCTCTTGGAAGCCCCCTCTCCTCTGCTTAAGGAGAACAAGCAGAAGAAGGATTTGGACATCACTGGTGCTGAGAAGCATCTGAAGTGACTTTCTCCACCTTGGTAGGGAGAGCAGGAGAACAGAACACCCCAACTTTTCGTACCTTCTGAATGCAACAGCCACTTCTCTCCAGACAGTTAGTGAGACCTTCTACTAGTTAAGTTAGATCCAAAAGATGGATAAGAGCGATACACACACACACACACACACACACGTAAAAACACAGGAAAACAAGCAGTTGAGAAAAATGCTCTAGTGCCTGGCTTTCTGGAGAACAAATGCCAGTGGGAAGTTCTCATTGGAGAGAGACAGAGCAGGAAGCCCACTGAAGGGAATCAGCAAAAGAAAAAAACAGCATACAAAAAACAGGGTGCTTTGAACAGTGCTGCAGGCACAGAGCTGAGGCACAAGAGGATCTGTGGGAGTCAGGTCTTAGGCTGGGAGCAGGGCTGCAGAGAGCTACGGAAGGTTGCATGAGTGCAGTTCCTTATCTGTGTGAAGACCATGGTGCCTCAGCCCCTCTGCTCTGCTCGGAGGCATCCAGAGAACACAGGGAAGCACAGAGACACTGAGCATCCAAGAATCCAGGAGGAAGGTTGAAATTTAAGGCACTTGGCCCCATGATTAGCTCTGCACACAGAATAGGCAGACACTGCATTTTCCTGTCACACTTCTTTCCAAGAGCAGAGGAGATTTAGGGGCAGGTGTGGTCCACTCACCTCTGACAAACCTGGCTGAGGACTGAGGTCACCGTGGAGGGGCAGAGCTCAGTCTCCAGACAGGCAGAGATGGTTTGTCCCACTGGGACAAAGGACCACAAGGAGACTGGGAAAAAGACAGCATTATTTTCATGTTCCTGTTGTAGTAGGCCTTGACCCACAGGAGAATTCTAGAGGGAATACTTGTCTCAGTTTAGATGCCCCCCACAAAGAGGAATAATCCCTGTGTGTGCTTTGTAAGCTTTTAAACCATTGTGTTTGCACCTATAGTGTCATACCTAGTTGGGTTAGGTTCTCTTGCTGCCAGGTGTTTCACATGGCTATCTAACATTCTAGCAGACACACAGCTGCTAATTCTTTAATTAGAGTCACTCTACTCATATGTTTTGTCCCGTCATTTATATTCCCCTCCTTTCTCTTCTGTATTCCTCCTCCCCTTCATACATCTTATCTTTTATTCTTATACATAAATATTCTCAATAAGGCCTTTTTTGCCCCTGCTTTTACCCTGTGTCAGTGGTAAAGTATGACTCAGGAAACTTCTACTCTCTCTTCCTGATCCTAAGTTAACAGGAAAAATAGACAACTTTTCAAACAAATTACAAATTGTGTGCTGATGTATAATTTGGTCTTCAGATATTGACATAACTGAAGATTGTTCTGTCTTTATTAAGTAGTGACAAGGATTCAATCTCACAGAGAAATTTAGTAACAAGTTCCTCATCCTAACCCAAAAACTATTTCTTAATAGAATATTTCAACTTTGCTGTTGTGTTTTAATTTCCTCTTTTTTTGAAGACAACGTCTTACTTGACTACATATAACAAACCAAGTATTTTCCCACTGAGCATTCCAAAGTTTATGTTAGTATCTGAACTGATTATATCTTCCTGCTTATTTTCCTTTTATAAAATCAGGAACATTGAAATGATAATATATTTTATGAATATGGTCTGTAGATGAAGCCAGACACACAGACAAAACAGATGGAGATTCTTTCCCATTCCTATCAGGTCTAAGGATTTCAGTTCTTCACCTGTCAACACTCAGCTCCTTAGAGAAGGCCAAAAGCATAATAAGTGAGGGTGTTGCTGAACAGTAGCTAACAGAACAGGTCATGGAAGAATACATTTAGTCATAAAATTATGATACGATGCTGAACACATAGTTCTATAAAAATTGTACAAACCTAAAAGTACACAACAAATTAGTTTTTTTTTACCAAAGAGAATAGACTAGAGGAAATTACTATTATGTAAACAAAATGCTAACAAGTCTTCCATTGCTTTATATTTTGCTCTTTAAATTTCAATGTTTTCTATTTTTTCTAACATGTATGCATTATATCTATGGCCAAGTCACACATTTAAGTATTAAATATTTTCAAGAGAAAATTTTACTGTTCGATTTCTCGTGGTGTCAGTGGTAAAGTATGACTCAGGTAATTTCTCCAACTTCCTAGTCAAAAAGCAATCCTAACTAATCACTTGAATTCAAACATTATTCCCAGCAAGTTTATATACCTATATATCAATTTAAAGAGTAAATAAATGAAGTTCAGGAAAAACTTGCAGTTTTACAAGAGCAAACGAAGCATTTATTTTGTAAATGTGGGACTTTAAGTGAACAGACAAAATCTTGTGTTCTTTACAAACTTTGTATTCTGTCCTTGGAATTTGGCCAAGAACTCATTCTTGCAAATTGCTCCCTGAGGATGACCAGATGCTGCAGTATTCTGAACGTGCATTATATGAGGCGCCCTGGAATTACCAGACTTAGAGGAACTGCATACACTGGTCTGTTTCCATTTATAGTTCAGACCTCAGATTCTTTTTCGGGGGAAACTTCCTGGTGAAGATTTCATCTGATCAAGACTTGAACAAAATTTCTACGCAATATAGCTTTCTTCAGAATAAGAAAAAGAATGAAGAAAAAGACATAAAAATAAAGCTTCTCTAGAAAAACAAATACTTACAGTAATTAGTTCAACTATATAGTTTTCATATTTTTTTCTGAGAATATTTTGTGTTTGACAGATTTCTAAGCACATAACCTTGGAAAAGTGTTTTTCCAGCAACTGTGGTGCACAGTAAGTATCTTTCTGAAAACTGGAGGGAATTATACTACAAAATAAAAAAGAGATTTTATATCAAAAACTATGTATACACTTGTGATTTGTGTCCCACCAGAAGTAACGGTAAGATTTGCAAAGAAATGAAATATAGAGTTGGTTATCTCAAAGTTTTCAAACAACATACATGCTCTGAAAGAACAATTTTTTGAGGAAATGTAATTTTATGTGGGCAGGAAGATTGCTGCATGTTAAAGCCAGCCTGGGCTACACAATGAAACTGTGTGTCAGAAAGACTCATTTTTTTCCTCTCAGTTACCATATCTTCAAGAATATGTTCCAGAAAGGAATTACTTAATGAGTCTAAAAAGTCATTAGGAAAAAAAACAACAATGAATTATACACTAAAAATGAATTTTAGCACAGCCAGTTATAATATCCTTATTCAGGATTGCTAAAACAAGTTGTGATCAGGAACACAGCACTATAATTTAGTTCTCTGGAGTCAAAATATCTATGTAGAATCAGAGTCGACAGGTAACTGCTCTTTAGCACAAGGAATCTCTGTGCCCTTGTTCTGAAGTAAAGTGTAAGTGGAAGAGTCTGTATGGCATAATATTTTCCTGAGAATTCAATTCATTGACAATTGAGAGTTTAAAATAATATCAGTTTCATGCTCAAAACATCATGTAATCCTTCAATGTATTAGAAACGAATGTCACCTTACACCAATATTTATACATGGCTGTTCTATTTTTTTACTCTTTCTCACAATAGTTTCATCAATTTCTAGGTACAGTAATTATGAAGTATACTGACTCATTCATAAAGACTAAAGTATTTGGGGAGACAGGATGATTTTTTAAAATGATTACTCAATAGATAAATGCAGCAGAATATCATGGGTATGTGGAATGCCACCAATGTACCTTACTTCATTCTCATGGGGCTGGCAGATTCTGAAGAGACACAGCTGGTCCTCTTCCTGCTCTTCCTCCTGATCTACCTGGTCACGGTGCTGGGGAACACAGGGATGATACTGATCATTCGCCTGGATCCCCAGCTTCACACCCCCATGTACTTTTTTCTCACACACCTGTCATTTCTTGACTTCAGCTACTCAAGTGTCATCACCCCTAAAACCTTACAGAACTTACTGACTTCTGCAAAGAGCATCTCATTCCTGGGGTGCTACACTCAGTTGTACTTTTTTGTAGTCTTTGCTGCTGCTGAATGCTTTCTTCTCTCCTCCATGGCCTATGATCGCTATGTTGCTATCTGCCACCCTCTGCGCTATCCAGTCATTATGTCCACGAGACTGTGCCGTGCCCTTCTCACTGTCTCCTATGTTATTGGCTCTGTGAATTCCACTGTGATTGTGTTTTGCATGAGCAGACTGCATTTCTGCAACTCTCACATCATTCATCATTTTTTCTGTGATGTGGTTCCAATGTTAGCCCTGTCTTGCAGTGACACTTATGAGGTTGAACTCATTATATTCTTTTGTGCTGGATTCAGTGCAGTATTGCCCCTTTTCACCATATCTGGATCATATGCATCCATTCTCTCCACTATCCTGAAAATTAATTCCGCTGCAGGAAAGAAAAAAGCCTTCTCTACCTGTGCCTCTCATCTCCTAGGAGTCACCATCTTTTACAGCACTGCGATCTTTACTTATTTAAAACCAAAGGAGTCCTATTCCTTGGGAAAGGAGCAGGTGGCTTCTGTGTTTTACACTATTGTGATCCCCATGCTCAATCCACTCATTTATAGTCTTAGAAACAAAGATGTGAAAAACGCTGTTTTTAGAATTATGCAAAAGAGCGGGGGTTTCAGGCAATTGAAGTAACAGTGTTGCTAGTCATTTACACTTGTCCACTTGTCTTTTTAACTTTTCTTCTGGGAAATTGTTTCATCTCATTTTGAAAAAAAAATTGCATATTCTTTCTTTTCTCCTCTCCAGCTGCCCTTTGCTTAACAAAAATGATCTTGCACATTTTGAAGCTCAAGTTCTAACAAATTCACATTGTACTTTGGAGTCATGGACTAATTGTTAAATCTTAGATCTAAAAGACCTGTGTTTTTCAGGACAAATGTGCACAAAATGAGAAAAAAATGTAATTTTAAAATCTATATCAGTATAATATTTCTGCATGCTCCAATTTTAGGGAAATTTTTTAAATGTAAAAGCACTTTATTTTTCACATGTCATTCTGTATATCATGATCATCAGGAGCAAAGTTTGAAGCAATGGATTTCAACACAAAATTACAGCATTTGAATTCTAGTTCAGGTGCTTCTCCAGCATTTCACCGACACTAATTCGCTGATACTATAAGGTTCAGTATTCCCATCTGCGTAGAGTTTATCCATGATATAGAATAGATAGATCATAATTCTGTACCCTGTTATCAGAAGGTGGGTATAAACTTTTAGGACAATAAAATAAATGTTGGCCATTTTCAACAGAAGATTGACATATCTGTAACACTTTATGTATTATATACTTCATGTGTCTGAATACTATTCTTTTGTGTTTCACAAATCTGCTTTATTCAATTGAATTTAGAAGTATATACACAGATTTAAAAAATACAGCAGTCCTCAATTTTAGATTCTGAATAAGGCAATTTATTGAAGTAGAATTAAGTTATAGGAAGTGATGTATAATAATGTAGAAGACAGTGTGAAAAATAATTACTAGAGAAAAGAGAAACACTGTATCTATTGCTGACAGATTTGTGGATGTTTTTCTGGATCAGTGGTAATGAATATATGTCTACACATAGTTAACATAGTTCCTGTCTTTCCTTAATAATTGCTGCTGTATTCTTTATTCACTTTAGAGTTTCATATATAATGATCTCCCTTTAATAAAAACCTATAAGATTAACATGTATTTGTATATCAGCTGGTGGTCAATCTAGTTTCTTTTATCACGAAACTCTCATTACTTCACTGAAATTTTATGATACAGTTTTGCTCATTTATTCTAAGTGTGTTTGGATAAAATTTATTTGAAATTGAAGTTTTTTGGGTTTTTGGTAAAGCTAAGTTTTATTACATTGGGTGTTGAAAGTAAAGTGCAGCCTCTCTATTTTAAAATTTAACAGTTTAAAAATTTTTGTCAATTCTAAACTGTCAACTAATTTATTCAAATATTTCATATGTGTATTATATTACTCAGTTATGAGGCTATTACAAAATATATAATATATTTGCATAAATGTCCCACATTTATTTACATAAAATTATAATTTATTATTCATTTCTTATCTGTTTTCTAGAATCTAAATTTGTAAGTACACCTGATCTTTTTGACATTACAAATAAAAATTTGATAAACGTTTATTGTGTAATACTTTGATTTGGGTCACCTAGCACCAAGTAAATGTCTTATGCAATTCAAAAACTGAAAGCTCTTTGCATCTTCCAGTCATAAGATAGAAATTTTAAGATATGGTTTGCAACTTACTTTCATTTTTACGAGTTTTTATAATTTAGAAAATATAGTTTACCAGTTTCTGTTGGCAAGGAAGTTCAATAAAATCTATGCCTTTGATTTTAGGTTGAGGAAATTCCTTACTTTTAACCAAAATAAGACTGAATTATCTTCATGTTATGGGCTAAAAACAATTTTAAAATGGTACTAAATAAGATTAATAAAATGTTTTGACCATACATCAAAAATTGCTCATTGTTGTGAGTCTATTATAAAAATATAACTCATAGGTTTACGTGACCACAAGGAAAAGTACATAGAGGACAAAAAGCAGGGCAAAAAATACTTTTTTGTTTCTGTCCAAATGTTTTCATTATATCACCACATAGCATATACATTTTAAGGTATTTTAGTGGACAAATTTGAAATATTATCCTCTGGCTTATGATATCCAGGCAAAATTTTATATAATATAAAATATGATCTTTTAAAAATTGTAAGGCAACATGCAGAATATGCACAGCTGTTTTTGCCTCTAAAATTTGATGGAAAGATAATACACTATATTTTGATGTAAGCTGGACATGTTCTATACAATAATTTAATGGGTTTTAGATACACAATTAAAATATTTTACCCTTACATGGTATTTTCATATATGTACTATCAATATATAAATTTAATATTACATAACAGAAAACTGTTATTTTTTGTTCAAGCTAAAACTTCATAGTTTTCTTCTGGGATTTTGTTTCTATCTAACAGATTTCCCACGCATGCCATTAGAATAATCTGATTCATAATGTGGGATATATTTGGACTCTTCTTCACCACTATTTCCATTCTATTCTGGCACAAGGGACAAGTATTTCAGTTTAAATTACTGTGACTGACACCCACTTTCTCTCTGCTTAGTCCTTACTTCCACACAAAACACACTGAAGTGGGTCTGCTGATTCCCTTCCTGGCGATGTCAATGCATCTCCAGGGGGACAAGACTACAGCACTCTCTAAGTGCAGCTTCATCTCTACCATGTAACAGATGCTGCAGAGCAGTTGATTGTTAAAGGAATGAACAAGTTAAACCCCTTCCAAGTGCCGAGTGAGAGGAAAGACCCTGTCCCCTCTCTTTATATCAGAGAATGCCTGACTCACCTCTGCGCCCTCACTGGGTTTCCACCTGCCACAGAGTCCTGCCTCCTTACCTACAGGCAGTCTAAGGCTTGCCTGTTTGGATAGACTGCTTTTCAGACTTTGGTCTGTTGCATAGCCTAGAGGCTTAGGGCTCATGCAGTCTCACTTGTTATGATTTCCAGAATGGCCTACAGTGAAATTATTCTGCTTAACATGTAAGTGGGGGTTTGGTGTCCCCATGACCTGTGCTCAACCAAATTGACCACCTCAATGTATTGAATTATTTTTTTTTCCTAAGGGCAATTTGTCATCTTTCCAACTGCCTATAGCTATGCTTTCTTTCCCTCAGAAGAAAGCATATACTGGATAACCTCATAGCTCTCCCAGGCGTAAAGATGAGAGTAAGAGGGAGGATTTGACAGTCTCTAGAAGGCAGATTCTTGTCCATTGTGAAGGGAGTTGAGTAGAAGCCTTATTAATGTGTATCCAACACAGTCATTTGGTGGCTGACCAATGGATGAATGCAGTTAAATTCTCCCAACCAAAACTCAAGTCTGGGAACTGAGTTAAGGGATTTATCCCAATTTTAATCCCCCACCATTGAGGGGCCTTGCTCCTTTTATAGAAAAACCTTTGGCTTAGGCAAGACACGTCTTCCATGGGGCTGGTAAAGTGTCTTCTCCAGTGGGTGAGACGCCATCTAATAATGCTACTTCTCAAAAGCCAAAAGTTGTTGCCTCTTTAAGTGAGTTTTTTCTTATCATTCTTAGACATCTTTGTTGTCCATAACACTATGATAGTGTTTTTCTTAGACTCATTTTTGGCCTCCCAGGGCTATTGGTCTCCCATAAGAATTCCTCCACATGTATAGCATGAGGTGACATTTAGCAAATGGTTCATGCTCTCTACCAATCCCATGTAAAGTTTTTGTGTCCCTGGTGCCACCCAAGACTGTGGCTGAGTTTACTGCTTGTGAAAGGAGTAGAAAACCTGGAAACTAGATGTATTTGGGATGAAGCTTTGTTTCTGTAGGAAGAGACTTAGCCCAAGGTCAGTCTCTTTACAATCATTCAGGAGAATGAATTTACTTCCTTCCTTTTCATTTTTTGTCCTTGGAGGTCACTGATGATAAGCTTGAATGGGTTACATTGCCTCTGGAGGCAATACAGGGGAGCTGTACCTTTCTACAGGATCCCTTACTCTTTCCAGTGGTCCAGATAACCCAAGACTAATTGAAGGCAGTAGTGCACATCTGGAGGGAATAGGGGCTCCCCCCACCCACCCAGGTGATCAATGAACATATACCTTGATGTGAGTAAGTCCTTATTCTCAGGGATAATTTTTCCCCACTATGGATCTATGCATGTGAACCCACTGTGCGAGTAACATAGAGACTTGTAGGTTTCAAAGGACAGGAGAGCTGAGAAATGGAGCTTCAATTGTTTGTTCTGGCTTCTGAGTGGTCCAATCATTCATCCTATTCTAAGCTCAAAATGACAGATATGAGGTGGCTTGGAACCAAAACAAAAAGTTTGGGAGTCTTTTTCTGGGTCACAGATCTTCTACACAGTTGAATTTTAAGTACAACTTCCAATAGCCGACTGGTTCAGGAATAATGGGTATAGAGATGCAAAGAGGCATGATGGTGGCTTCTGTCTGGGTGAACTGTTGGCAGGGTTGGTGTTCATCCATGGTCTGGGAGGTGATTCGTCTAATCAGGTGGAGGTTGAAGATCCATGTCAAGCTAGGGAAGTTGGTTTTGGGCCTTTTCTTATCAGGATGACCTTGGTCTCACTGTGTAGATCTCTGGAACACTTCCATTGTGGGGTTGCAGCCTTTTTTACTTGACTGTAGTGGACTCATGTAGGGATTCTTTTTATTTGTACTTTGCTCTTTTTATTAGAATTCATAGGAATCAGTACCATATGTGGGACTTGCACTCACAAGTCTTGGCTCAGGGTTAGGTTGTCGGTTTCCTTGGTCAAAAGAGCAGTTGCAGTGAAAGCTCTCAGAAAAGGGGGCCACCCCTGTGCCACTCCATCCAGCTGATTGCTGAGTAAGGCCCCTGGTCTTTGCCAAAACCACAGAGTCTGAATAAGTCCTCTGACTGCCGTCTTTTTCTGCTCAGTTATGTAGAAGGTAAAGGACTTACTCACATCAAGGAGACCCAGAGCCAGTGCTTCCTGGAGCTTCTTTAAGGCTTTGAAATCAGTCTGTTTTTCCTTCTCCCAGTTAGGGGTTTCATTCTTTCCCTGCTTTGTGGTCTTGAAGAGAGGTCTGGCCATCATGGGGCAGCTGGAGAGCCATAAACTGCAGACATCTGAGATTCCCAGAAATTTTTGCTATTGCTTCTGAGCCTTGGACTCAGGCATGTTCAGGATCTTTGCCTTTTATGACACCATCAGTTTTAGTTTCAGGACCACATTATGGGGTGCTGAAGATCTTTGGCTCTGATCTTGGACTGGCATTCCCCAGGTTTAAGGGGGTGGCTGATCTAGAAAGAAGTCCTCTGTGTCTCCTAGAGGATGGATGGTGTTTCTTCAGTGGGGTCAATTTGAATGAGTAGGCTGTAGTAGCAAACAGAACTCAGGACAGGGGTTCCCCCAACGATGGGGCATGGGAGATAACTAGCTGTAACGAGGAATTCACATAGAGAAACCAGCCTGGGTGTCCAGGATTTCCTGTCACAACCTACCAGACCTTTGGGACCAGAGCCCTTTCCAGTGATCTCTGCATGGGCCACCCAACCTGGAAGCCATTCTGCTTCACATAGGATTCAGAAATTCCTGGGAGTGAGTATTGTCTATAGTCTCCACTAAATCCCTTTTTAAAAGTTTTCATCATAACTTCTAACAGAATGGGTTTGTTCTGATTCCTTCCCATGATTCATTGCCAACACCCACAAAAAAGAAAACAGAAAGAGACACCAACCAACTGGCCAGTCTCCTCACAGAGATATTTCAGTGACAGACCAGTTATGCTGGCTATCATTGCAGTGCTGCCCTGAGCCATATGAGGATGGCCCTGGAAAGCAGTTCAGGACTCTGGACCTCACTTTGGCTGTGTGCTCCCAAACCACAGTTCAGAGAGCATTGTCCATCTCATTCACACACTTGCACTCACTGACACGTCCACAAGATTTCCACCTCCCATCAGTGGCCTGAAATGTTCTGCTTTCTTCAGAGGAATTAATAGGATAAAGATAGAGATGAAGTGAATAAACAGACCTTAAAAGGCACCAGATAGGCAATTAGAATAAGAATTTACAACTAAGGATGGAATGCTCTCTCCTGAAGAGATTAATCTGAGAAAGAACTGTCAGGCAAAGCATGAGGAAGCTGGAAGCATGAAATCTAGGATAACCAACCAGCACCCA
>RJWM01035524.1:0-18876 GCA_004363535.1 Dasyprocta punctata
GAGAAAGCATTTGTAAGCATACTCCCCAGACACTGAAGGAGTAATACTGGAATTGATGATATGTATTTTCAGCTTTGCCTTCCATTTCCATTTTGGGGACGTAAGACAAAATACTGCAAATATCCTTGAAATGGCAGTTGCATATTGTGTTCTTTTCTTCTGTCAGAAAGAGCTATTAGCCAAGCAAAATTCAGCTTATTTGGATACTAATCACATTAATCATGGATTAAAATTCTGTAAAATTCCTGACTGCCAACCAGGAAACACTGGAGCTTAAGGTCAGAGGAGGACCCATTGGTAGATGAGAAGCCCTGTCAATAGAGCAGGGCTATAACAGAGGCATCGGCTCAGATTCCCTTCAGCAGCTCCCCGCTCGGCACTTCTGCCAGAGGAACGGCCGCTCCAGCATGGTGCAGATTCTCCTGCTCATTCTTGCAGTGGGTCTGACTTGTCCTGAGGAAATTAACAGTTCAACAGTAATATGGTTAAGCCTATCTTAAGTAATTTCCTTGTGTGTGTGTGTGAGTGTGTATATGTCTGTCTCTTTTTGTCAATAGTTAAGTCAACATTGATGAGCATGATCTTCAATGTGTGTCGGCATTCCTTAAAGAATCTACTAGTCTTCTGAATCTTGGTATTTTTTCAATCAGATTCATCTCCTGATGAGAAAATATACCAACAAAAAGAAGGCTAAGATTTACCATTGTATATGAAGACATAGTTTTACTTATTAAAAAGTCTGTAATGGCCTTGCTGTCTGTGTGAATTTGAATCAAGACTATGACATTTTACATGACTTTTGGCTCTGAGGGATCAAATCCCAGCAATGATTCATAGTATGAGATTGATTTTTATCTCTGAAGAGGAAGTAGGTGCCATGTATAATTAAGATGTTAGTGAGGCAAAAGGAAAAAAATCCACTGACCTTTCCTATGGAATCTATAGATCACTGGAGATTGGCACACTATTGCCCTAGCAGCTGACAATGTAGAGAAGATTGAAGAGAATGGAGAACTGAGAGAGTATTTGCGTCACATACAATGTCTTGAAGGATGCAGTAAGATTGCCATGAGGAGTTATACCAAGTAAGTGAAATTTACTCAAATTTACAGGGATATAACTATGCAGCTTCTGCAACATGGTCTGGTCTTTAGTATGAAAATGAAAAATAATGGAAACAACCTTGGAGTACAAGTTTAAGATAGTAATATGGTGTCACACTCCTCATATATAAACACAGCATGTGACAGTAAATACTTTTATATTTACTTTTATGAGCATTGGTCAGGTCCCACCTGTATGTACATATCTAGTACCATATGCTCTATGGATCTTAGAATGTTTGTGTTGAAATATTGTCCAATGATTTAGAGGACTTTGAAGAGCTGCTTAGCCAGTAAGGACTGCACCATAAATACCATAAAGCAAGCTTTAGAAGAATAACAGAGTAATGACTTTTAGGTGTATGATATCGCTTGAAATCAAAACATCAAAATAATTCAGCAATCATCCCCAGTATGATTTGGGATTCTTTGCTCCCAAACCACACAATGTCTGAGACGTGAGCACTACTGACATTTCCCTCTTACTCCATTGAGGTAGGAGCTAAGCGAGTCCAAGGGTACAGGCCACTGGTGCTACCAGGAAACTGGGAAAGAAAAAACCTGAGAGGACGCTAAGAGACCGTTCGCCACTTGAGAGTTCATAATCTCCGTTGTGGAACAACCATGTAGTACAATTGTGAGGATTTAATAAAATGGAGACAGGAAATAAATGTAAAACCCTTTAAGGTCTTCAGCATTAAAGCTTCTGAAGATCCTCAGGGGGAGGGAAAGAACAGATGAGGAAAGAAGCATGTTTGGTTTTTATTTTTACATTTTTCAGGATGCATGGGGAGTGTGAAGAGAGGACAAGTGTTGGAGAAAGAGTAAAACTTCCTAGTGGTTTTTCATTTTGTGAGTATTTGGTTTTGTAGAATGACAGCCTGATCCAAAGGAACAGCTGCGTGTGCTGATTCACAGCCAAAACCTGTGCTCACCTATCGAGTTGTCTCTGTTGAAGGAAAATTAATCCTGTTAATTCCCATGGTGACCTTAGGAAACAAACTGAAATTCTGTGCACTGCCAGTATCCCACTAAATTTTTCATTGTTGACACAAAATACTGGACACACACATGGAAAGGTAAAATGGTTTATTTGTACAGGTTTCCTTCCAAAGTTGGCTTGCTCCAAGTGAGGGAGGCCCGGCAGAGGGGCAGCAAAGGGGAATAGAGTTCCTAGGCAAGCAGGAAATGCAGGAGAAAGCAAGAAATAAACCATATATAAACAGTAACTAATGACCACCACAATAGACCATTCTGTCCCTTATTTTCATCCTGGCTACCAACTCAATAACAGAAATAACTCACATCCTTATTCCTATCAAAGCCCTATGAGAAAATCCCAGCACCTCACACCCTAGATTCAACCACCCCCAGAAAGTGCCATCTACGATGATGTGAATCTCTAGGGTTCATCTAGAAACAGGTCACAACACACAATATCATGCAATATCAAAAAAGATTCTGTGTACCCTTAGTTTCAAGCATGTAATTTTAGTGTGAATGAATACTGCAGACAGTTGACAGAAAAGAAATTAACCATGTCTCATAAGTAAGACGAGTGTGTAAATTCCAAAAATTATTGTGATTAAAAGGCACATTGCCAATAATCCCACACAACAGACTCTTCTTCACTCAAAAATTCTTACCCTATTGTTCTGGACATCAGTATGTACTGTATTGTGACTCATACCACATCAGGACACTCAGGAAGGAGAACTTTGTGAACTGCTCCAGACTATGCAGTGCATCCTGAGATAAATGTGCTGGAATTAATGGTGAGCATTTGGAGGGGGATTCCTGACAGTACATCTTATAATGTAGCGATTATTTTAAAACTTGAATATTTGCCTTAATTTTGCTCACGCTTAAGATTCCCTGTGGTAATCAGGGTTGGGAAACTAGACAAAACTCATTTGAAGAAGCAAATTCCACTCAAAAGTTGCCATTTCTCACTTGGCCATCATGACACATTTTGGGTGAGTAAATTTACTAAAATATGAAAAGTTTCATGATAGAGAAAATTGTTAAAAGCCATACTGAGATTATAGCACATCTAAAACTAAAATTTAACCCTATGAATATGCAAATTGTGTTGTAGGTATTTTGAATGACCTCTAAAACCAAGCAGCCATTTAATCATATTCACTTTGTGTGCTTTAAAATAAGATCAGACCTAATCTTTCCACTCATGGTGACTCACTTCTGTAACCCCAGGACTTTGAAAGCAGAGGAAGGAGGATTATCAGGGCCTCCCCCCACCCTAACATGGGCTACAGAGTGACTTCAAGGATAACCTGAACGATATAGGAGGACATTGTCTCAAAATCAAACAATCAATCAATCAATCAATCAATCAAATGAACTAATATGATTAATGAACTTCTCGCATTCTATGAGAGATTGCCATATATGTTGTTGTGTGGAAAGCAATGTTGACTGTTGTTTTCTAATTTTAAGAAGATTTTTTTTAGTAACTGAAATATGAAGGTGCAAATTGAACGTGGAATTGCAGTGCAAATAAAACTTCAGATGAGTAATTCCTAATATTTTCACTTGTGCCTCATTTTTTTATTATGTGCTAAAATGAAAAGTTGTGAGGTTTAAGCATATGCTTCATTTAAATTTATTATGGTATAACCATTTAGTATATTTATCAAATTGTAATAAAACCTTGTTTGATCATGACAACAGAGATAAATTGATACTATGATTACTTTCATAATTGACTTTAATTATGTGGAAAGGAAATTTTGAGGCCTGCGTCTACCATCCGCTGTGGAGCACTTTGCCATTGGTAAACACATGTGATGCACTAATAATTGTAAAATTTGGGAGCAAAAAATGTTCACCATGTTAAGAAAGTAATTCATGAAATGTGTTCCTACCTTTATAGTTGTCACACTACAAAGTAATTCTAACATGTACACAAGGATTGTGAAACGAACTATTATTACAGTAACAACTGATAGCAATATGCTGGAAGCAAGGCACATGAGAGAAATGACAACTATAACTACGTTGATTTCTGAAATATTTTTCTTTCAATTATAGCCTTGGGGAATACCATTTACACAGTTGTTGATGTAGAACATTCTATCATAAAATTGTATAAGGTCACGGACAGTAAGAATGGAAAAACAACAAGTGTGCTCATGCTTGCTGGTAAGTACTGTAGCATTTTCTCTGTGGAAACGTACACTTAATAATGTCCCATATGTCCTAAGCTGTAAAGTGTCTTGTGTTTGTTTTTGCACTACTAAAGCACTTGCCCTACCTTCAAAATGAGCTCGCACACAAGATTTGCATTTTAACGCTGCTAAATTTAAGGAGGCTGAGAAGTGTTCTTTGGAAGAAAAGATGTGAAAACTCTCTGATGCCTTAGCAAAATGCTTTTCTAAAAATTATCAGAAAAGCTAGCACATATTCTGGAGAAGCAATATGTACTATGTCTTCACTGGCAAGATGATTGGCAAGGATTGTACACTGGTCTCTCTAGGCTCTGTCACAAGGGGAATTAAGATTTATATTCAAGTTCATCAGAACAATATTTCTCATATTCATTATTATTCATTTCTACTTTAAAATTTTTAGTTTATCACAAATTTTTACCCTCATAAAACTTGAACCTGCTCTCCTGAAAATGAACAGCATGTCAGCTTCGTCTCCTCAAACATAATGTGACAAACATTTGAATGATTCTGACATTGATAACTTCATAGGGGAAGCAATAGAAGCAGTGAGCCTGGCCCTACTAAACCATATTTCAAGTAGATGAGATCGAACATTTTTCTGACTAAATGAAAGAAAATTTTAGTGTTCATCTTCCTGTTCCTTACTACTAAGATTCCAGGCATTAACAGACTTGGGACGAGTTGAAAACACTCCTCCAAAACATTTAATGCGTGTTACAGATAGGCAGGGAATAGATGGAGAACTTTGGGGAAAATGAGGAGCTCCAGTGTGCAGAGATTCACAGCTCTTAGACACAACTAACTCCATCCCCTTGATGTGACCAGAGATTGCATATGATTTCAGACACCGAGATTCTCAGCAAGCATGATCTTTGGTGTCCTCAGTAGTCCTTAACTGGAAAGTGATGTAATTTGCAGTGTGTGGTCTACAGGCCAGGTCATTTAACATTTCCTCCTGGAAGGAGCAAGTGTGGAAATGGTGGGGTTTGCAAGGTCACACCAGCACAGTGTCCTAGGAGATGTTTTAGAATTCAGGAGATGTTCTAAGCACAGCTGATCTGCTTTATCTTTCTTGAAATGCAGGAAAAACAAACTTTCCAACAGTTCAGGAAGTGAAGAAGTTTGAAGACACAAGTGAGAAAGAGGGTATTCCCAAGAAAAACATAAGATACCTCAGTGGAACAGGTAGATTAACCCCATTACTCCCACGATATCTAATTCATTGATCTATTGAATAACTAACAATCTCGTTTGTCTCTTTTCTTTTCTCTCTCCTATTTTCCCTCTCAGACACCTGTCCTGATTGACGCTATTTTTTGGGTGAGTAAACAGATGATACTTGTGAAACGATAGAGTTTAATCTGTTTGGATATTTTTCAGAAAGTATTTGTCACATCTAATAGTGAAGAGGTCTTTCTTTAATTTCTGCCTTTGCTCATTGCATGTGTATAAAAACTGAAAAAATAACACAGATCCAGGGAAAAATACAATTTAATATTTTGCTCATGCACATACAACCATTTCATTTTTTAAAGGATAATATATTCTGCACTTTGAAATACCTTTAACTCTGGTGAATTTTAGATTGAATACTTAACTTAACTTGACTTGTCAAAAACATTGGTAACTCCAGATGTGAATATTGAAGTTATTTGTGACATAAATTTGCATGCAATTGTCAATGAGTTTCCGTATATCCATACAGACCTTGTAAGCCCTTCATGGTAACTCCATGCACAGGGTCAGGCAAAATCAGTTCTTCCCATTGAGAGTGTACTCTGTTGAATCCACGCTGGTCCTACATATCTGGAGTTCTATGAGGTGGCTTGGGGATGAGGTGCCCTCCACTCAGCTTCCCATCGGTAGATACAACTTTCATGTACACTTTCATGAACACTATGCACTGAACATCAACTCAGGAACACTTTTTTTTTCTTTTATATTTCCACAGATAATAGGGTGTCAGGAGTATGGACAATATCAATTTCCCCAAGATTTCTCCATCGTGAATATGAAGATCCAATATCCTTTCATGTTCAGTTCTTTTTTTGTATTATTTCAAAAAGAATAAAGCAAAACAAAACAGAAGAAAGCAGATCAGAATGGAGCAATGCAAGCAATGCAGGACTTCAAACAAGACAACAGGAAATCAAAAGTTGCTACCATAATGTTTCTTCTTTTCTTCAAAATAGTTGTTGATACCTTCAAGTACAATAAATTCAAATAAAACAAAATAGTATAAAACCAATCAAAGCATTAGAATGAATGCATTATGGGCCTTCAAATACAGACAAAAAGAAATGAACAATGGCTTCCCTAATGTCTCTTGTTATCTTCAAAATGCTGCCCATACCTTTACACATATTGAAATCAAATAATAGAAAACAGACTAAAACCAATGAAAATTAGCAAAAAAGCTTTATAGAACTTCAAAACAATATGATCAGAAATCAGCAATGGCTACTGTAATGTCTCGTTTTCTTCAACTGCATTCAATTCTTTGATTTTTTCTTTTATTTAAAGTCAGGAACTTGCATCTTTTCCTGATTTTTTCATGTGTTCTATAACCTACTTGATGCTTTTGTTGCCTAATGAATCAAATAAATTGATATAATTTGAAATGCACTCATATATAACAAGATTTTTTCTATTTACTATGAAGATAAATATCTACTTCAATTCAGCTACTAAAAATAAAATTCTGTCTTTGAATAAAAGGTAGATTCATTGAGAGTAATTGCAAAATTCTTGGCTGTGTCATGGTTAGGGAAGAAATTGTGAACTACTTCATGATGCATTTCACTTTTCTGACCTAATGTGAAAATTTTGTTATGTGTCTCTTTTTTTTTTTTTATTTTAAAGAAAACAAAAGAGCAAAACAATGATACGAAATTTCAAAATAAGATTCTAGGAAAGTAGTAATTGTTAGTACATTGTGTATTGTTATTCTCAAAATAATTCCTCTTATTAAAAGCTATAGCCATGAAATATTGAACAAATTATATAGGCACACTCATTAGTTTTCAGTGAACTAATATCAGTTAGCAGCACAACTGTCTTAAGTGACATTGCACTTATACATATTTAACTTTTCCTTTCTTTTATTCTCTTATCCATCATCAAAGTTTTTCTTTCCTTTTGAGCATCCACTTCACAATCTCTATTGTACATTCTGGATTCTATTTATTTTTTCAACTTCTTGCACTAGAGAGACACTATGATTTTTACACCTGGGACGCTGATTTATTTCACTTAAGTATGCACTCAAGTTGCAAGCATTTCCCCATAATCGTCTCAAGTTTATCATCTTTTAATCTAGGTAGTACTCAATTTTTAAAGATACCAAATCATTTTTGTACATTCCTCTGTTGATGGGCATTTTGGTTGCTTCCAAGACTTAGCTATTACATATTACATTGCTGTAAACATGGGTGCACATATATCACTGTGGTATAATGCTCTTTGTTGTTCTGGAAAGATATACAGAAGTGGCATGTATTACTGGAATGCAAGCTTTAATTCTAGGTATTTATGTATATTCACACTGATTTACAGAGTGGTTGCACCAGTCCACACCGCCGTTGCTTTTTCCCCACAGCCCCTGCAGTATTAGTTAGTGGTTGATTTCTCAATGATAGCCATTCTTTCTGGAGTGAGGTGGAATCTCAGTGTTGTTTAACTTGCATTTCTCCAATGAAAATTGATGTTGAACATTTTTTCACATATTTATTTGCCATTTGCATTTTTTCATCTAAAAACATATATTGATTTCAGATGCACATTTTCGTATTGGGTCTTTGAATTTGGAGCAGTCTGATTTTTTAATTCTTTATATGTTCTAGATAGAAATCCATTGACAGAGGGACAGTTGTCTAAAACTTTTTCCAACCCTGTAGGTTGTCTTTTCATTCTGTTGGTGATTCCATTTGGTGAACAAAAGCATTTTTATAAAATGAGGTCCCAGATGTTGATTTTTTGAAGTGCTTCTCATGCTGTTTGGGTTTTGTTCACGAACTGTGCTTACGCATATGTCTTTCAAGATTTTCACCTCTTTTGTCTTCCAGTTGATTAATTTTTCTGTATTAATATTTAGATCTTTAATCCATCTGAGTGTCTTTGAAATTGGGTCTACCTCTTCTAATCTACTCCACTGGTTCTGTGATCATTTTTTGTTTTGCTACTTACCATGCTGATTTTTTCACTGTGACTTTGTACTGTAATTTTGAATCAGGAATTGTAATGCCTCCTATCTTGCCTTTGCTGCCAAGGATTGCCTTTGCTATATTAGGTCTTTTCTAGTTCTAGATGAATTTTAGGCATTTTTTTTCTCCAGCTTTGTGAGGTATGTCAATGGTATTTTGATTGGAATTGTACCAAGTCTGTATAACGATTTTAGAAATATGGTCATTTTGACTGTGTTGGTTCTTCCTATTCTTGTGCAAGAGATACCCATTTTCTAATACACTCGTCTATCACCTATTTCAAAGCACTAAATTTTGCAATACATAAATTCTTCACTTTCATTGTTAGACTGATTCCCAAGTATGCCAATTTTTGGAGGCAATTATGAAGGATGTGGTTTCCATAATTTGTCTCTTGGTGAATTTCGTTTTTGTGTGCAGGAATATTATTGATATTTGAGTGTTAACTTTGTATCCAGGCATGTTACTGAATTTGGTTATTTACTCTAGGAGTCTTTTTGTGGAGTTTATGGAATCATTTATGTAGTATATCATGTCATCAGTGAATAATGATACTTTGACTTCTCCCTTTCCAGTCCTTATTCCCTTGATTTCTCTCTGCTATCTGACTGCTTTGACTAATATTTTCAGAAATATATTGAGCACATGTGGTAATAGTGAGCAACATTTCTTGTTTCTGATTTTACAGTGAAAGTTTACCACTTTTGTCTATTTAGTGTGATGTTGGCTGTCAGTTTAACATAGATGGTTTTTATAAGATTGAGGTAAAGACTATGTGTGCCAAATTTCTGTAGTGTTTTAATGCTAAATGAATGCTTGATCTTATCAAAAAAATTTTTCTGCTTCCATTGTAATGACCATTTGATTTTTATCTTTGGCTCTTTTATTAGGATACATTACATTTACTGATTTACGTATGTTGAAACATCCCTGCATTCCATGGATGAATCACTCTTGGTTATGGTGTGCCATGTTCTTGATGATTTTCTGCATTCTGTTTGCTAGTATCTTGGTTACTTTTCTCCTGTAGCTGGAACAAAACACCCGACACTCAGGCAAAGAAAAGTTTATTTATCTTACAGTTTTTGGAGGTTTCAGTCCAGCATCATCTGGTCACAAGGCAGGATGGCATGGCATTGGGACAACACTTCAATCCAAAGTGGCCAGAGCCAAAAAGGGGCAAGAACAAGCCTCTTTCTCTCCCTTATATTGTACACAGGACACACACAACCCCTCCAGGGTGGGTGTAGCATTCACAAATCTCCTTGCCTTCCTTTGCATAGGATGAGGATGTTTACAAAGTAAGAACCCTGGCTCCCTGCTGAGTCCTTCAGTTCAACTTCTGACTTTCTTGAATTGACACAATGAACAGGTAACTGCTTATGCAGCTCTACACCCCAGGATATAGAGCTGCTGAGTTACTTAATTAAGCTCCTAGGCTTCTCAAGCTGACACAATGTATAAACCATAACAGCTAGTATCTTTTTGAGGATTTTTGCATGTGTATTCATTAGGGATATTGGCCTGTGGTACTCTTTTTAGGTAGCACCTTTCTCTGGTTTTCTTATCAGGATAATACTTGCCTCAAGGAATATGTTAGGCAGAATTGCTTCCCTTTCAATTTCATTAAAGAGTCTGAGGGGTATTGGCATTAAATCTGTTCTAAAATTTTTGTAGATTTCATCAGCGAATCCAATAGGAACTGGGCTTTTCTTGTTGGTAAACTTTCAATGAGATTTTCAAACTTATTAACTGATACTAGGTCATTTAGAATTTTTATATATCTTTGATTCAGCTTTGGCGATTCATATGTATCTAGAAATCTGTTGATTTCTTCTGTGTTTCCCATTCCATGAGAGTAAAGCTTTTTGAAGTATGTTTTGATGATTTTCTGAATCAAAGTATTTTATTCTTTCAAAGAACAAACTTTTCATTTCATTAAATTTTGTATTTTTTTTTTTTTGTTCTCCTTTGCATTAATTTTTTTCTCTGGTGTTTATGGTTTCCATGCTTGAATGGGATTTGGTTTATCTGACTGCTTTTTCTAGAAGTTTCAGGTACATCATCATGTTTATTTTTGCTCATTCTGTTTTCCTCTGTGAGTATTCATTACTGTAAGTTTCCCTCTTAGAACTGCTTTCACTGCATCCCATAAGTTCTGCTGTTCTGTATCTGAATTCTCTTTTAGGAGAAAATATCTTTTAGTTTCTTCCTTTATTTCTTCTGTGACCCACTGGTGTTTAGAATGGTGTTTTTTAAATTTTCATGTGTTCATGGACTTTTTGAAGTTTCTTTTGTCACTGGTTTCCACTTTCATTGAACTACGGTCAAGTAATATTCATGGGATAATTTCAATTCATTTGTTTTTGCTTAAGCATATTCTGTAGGCTTATATGTGGTCTATTTTAGAGAACATCAGATGAGAAGAATCTGTATTCTAATGATGTTGGGTGGAACATTCCAAAAATATCTACTAAGTCCATTTGTTTACAGTCTTGGTTTAGTTCTGATCTTTCTTTAATGACTTTTTGTCTAGTAGATCTGTCTGTGACAATGAAACATTGAAATCTGTTACAATTTTGTTACTGCTTATTTGATTTTTCATGTCTAATAATAATTTTCTTACATAGTTGATTGCTCCTGTATTAGGTGCATACATATTTAAGACTATTGTCTTATCCTCTTGAATTTTCCCTGTAACAATAATGCTGTAACCATCTTTATGTTGTTTGATCATCTTTGGTTCAAAGTTCACATTGTCTGCAAACAGAATAGCTACATTTGCTTTATTCTGGGTTCCTGTCACATGGAGCATTATTGTTCATCCTTTGACTCACACTCTGTGAGCTTTTTTGTCTTAAATATGTTGCTTGAATAAACTATATTATTGAATCTTGGTTCTTGATCCATTCTGCCAGCTTCTCAGTCTCTCTCTCTCTCTCTCTCTCTCTCTCTCTCTGTCTCTCTCTCTCTCTTTCTGTCTCTCTGGATTGGTGAATTCAGGCCATTTACAATGGTGGCTATCACTAATGTGTATTGACTTATCTTTGTCGTGATATTCTTCCACTGTTGGTTCTGTGTTTTTTCACTCACCAATACAAGAATCACCAAATAAATATAGCAAATATTGCTAAACAGGAATGGAGAGTTAGACTTCAATTTGATAATATTCACAAACAATAACTCTCAATCCTCAGCAACTGACAATTAATCTAGAAAATAATTAACAAATAAATTAATGAAGAAGCATGTGAGTTACCTTTCAAGTTACATAAAATATCTTCTCAGTCATCCATGGAGTGTTCTATCAAACATTTGAGAAACATAATTTTTTCATCACCACATACCACACAGTCCATGATAGGTCATATGAAGGATGATAGGTACATCTTCTTAATAAAGAGAATAAATTTAAAGAGTATAATTTATAAAAAACGCAGTACAATTAGGTATCAATAGTAAGAAAATTATGGAAAACACAAAAACGCATGTAATAAAATTTATTCCTTAAAATATCACTGGATCCAGGAACAAAACAAAACTGAAATTTACAGTAATTATTTTTTATATTTAAGTTTCTTCTACCATATGGCCTGTCATCCCCTGTCATTTATGAAGAAAATTTCCCATAGCCAGGGGTTGTGCACATCTTCTCCATTTTCAAATGTCCAACCTGTTATAATTGATGCGTTTCCCATTTCACAGTTGAAAAGAGAAAATAATTCAGCCCATATTGAGCAAAACAGTACTCTGTTCTCAATGTGTAGAATCACAGGAAGTTCAATGATGACAGAGATTCCCGTAAAAGATACCGAAATGAAAGATTTTTAGAAATGTCAACCAGTACAACAGAAATTCCACTGTACAGTTTTGGTTGGTTAGGAAATGTGTATCTGAAGTCAAGCAAGGTAAAGATTTTAGAAACTTAATAGGTATATACCTTAATCAAAGCAGTGAGAAGGCATGTTAGGTTCTCCTTAGATCCAATTCATCCAGAAAAACTAGGCTAAGAAAAGTGCAGACACAAACACACAAACGCACACACACACACACACACACACACACACACACACACACAGAGTATACCAAGAACTGCCATGATACCAAGAATTGAACCCTTGATACCTTTGTGAATTTTATTTCAGAAGGAGATTCCTGGTCAGCACAAATAAGAAGCAACATGACAGAAAGCAGCAGAATCTACATCTTGTTGAATCTTTTCTTCCCTCTTCTGCGGGAGCTCAGGATAACTGAGTTACTGGAGAGAATTTAAGCTGATGAGGCTTTCCTAGCACTGTGGAATTTGCCTCTCATTGATTGAAACACTGTTTCTCATCTGAAGATGTTTTTACCTCTTTGGAATGTATACTGTTGGACACAATTCCAAAATGCAAGTTATTCTTATGTCCTACACGTTATGGGACAATCTCTAGTCCATCAGACAATTTTCTTCTTCACCCAAATGTAAAACCCAATGTTACAGCTAATGCAATCAAAATCAGATGCAGATTTTCTCTTGGTTGGATGTAGTTGCAGTTACCATTTTTTCATATGTCCCCTTAGACTCTATCTATAACCAAATGATGCTATCATAAGGACTTATAATTACTTGTGGGGAATACTTGTACCTATTCTATTAATATTATTGAATATCACAGACATTCAATCAAGGAAATGATGAATGTGTACCATTTTCTATTGTAATCTGAAGAGTAGCATTTTAAGAGATGTGTGTGCTAGTATGTACACACACACACACACACACACACTCCGAAGACTTCCCCTGAGATATCTCTATCCTTGACATCACTAACTGTCCTCTGTTACACCCTTGTGATGTCCTTGAGTTCCAGAGCAGGAAATGTTGAATTTTTGTGGTCATTTTGTCATTAAGGAAGAGCCATGTGTTACAAGGTGCCAGGTCCTGTGACTCACGTGGGCAAAGACACATCATCATATTTTTACAAACCTCATGACACTAACCAGCAGCACTGGTTCCATTTGATCGCAATTCCTAGACACTGATGAAAGAGATATTCTAGAACTGCTTCAGAAAGTGGCCAGAACCACAGGGGAATGGTCCTTGTAGTGAGGGGAAGATTGTGAGGGTGACACACAGCACCATGCCTGTCAGTGTAATAGTTACCATGAGTTTGATCATTCAACTTACCATTTGATCACTTCCATCATTTGCCTGTGTTTCTTTTCTACAGCAGTAGATAGAGATCTTTCACACTGCAGAATTCATTTCCAGCTAAGAGTTACATGACAGAGTTTAAGTCATTTATTGAGGTATGACACAAGTTCTTCTTTATAATTGGTGTTACATTTTTTGTTCATAACTTTTATATATTTCACAATTAATATGATCCTTACATTTCACTGGCATACATTGAACAGCCTTTTGGCCAACTTATTTTGAAAATCACTTTCTTTGGATTCTCTACATTTTCTTATATGTCCACAGAAACTTTGAGTACATAATTTGCAAAAGATTGGCTCTCTATAAACAGAAGAGAGACATTTACAATCCACTGCAAAATAGGAATGAATGCTTTTTAAAAGTTTTTCATTTTATTTCAGTGTTATATTTACATTTTACTACAGGAAGCTATATTCAGGTCTTTAGCACTGAAACATATCATGACACTTTTTAAATCCATTTTTTAAACTATTACATCAAGGACTGCTTAAATCATTAATGCACCCAGGGCAAACTTCAACCTGTGATCCTTCTGCCTCAGATCATAGTTAGGTCAGCTTTTAGAAGATTCCAGCTTAATACCCATTTTACAATGTTTTCCAAAATATATATAGACCCCTCTGAGAGATGTGTATACATTTTTAAGTCAGATGTTGTCTTCTAATTGAACAAATTCGAGGGTGCCACCTCTATTTTGAGAAAATAAATATAAGCACACCCCCTAGAAGGAGAGGAAGTAATACAGGAGTTGATGATAGGTGTTTTCAGCTTTGCCTTCCATTTCCATTTTTGGGATTAAAACAAAATAATGCAAATATCCTTGAAATGGCATTTGCATATTGTGCTCTGCTTCTTCTGTCAGAAAGGTCTATTACCTGAGAAAAGTAAAACATCTTTTGATAGTAATTGCATTAATCATGGTTTAAAATTCCACAAAATTCCTGACTGCCAAGCCGGAAATATTGAAGCTTAAGGTCAGGGGAGGAACCATTGGCAGATGAGAAGCCGTGTCAATAGGGCAGGGCTGTAACAGAGGCATCGGCTCAGATTCCCTTCAGCAGCTCACCCGCTCTGCACTTCTGCCAGAGGAAAGGCCGCTCCAACATGGTGCAGATTCTCCTCCTCGTTCTGTCCCTTGGTCTGACTTGTCCTGAGGAAATTAACGATTCAACGGTAATATGGCTAAGCCTGTCTTGAATGCATTTTGTCTCTATGCATGTGTGTATGTATGTGTTTTACTGCTTTTTTATAAAGAGCATGCTCTTAAACTTATGTCCTCATTCCTAAAACAATCTATTGATCTTCAGATTCTTGATATTTTTTCGATCAAATTCATCTCCTGTTGAGAAAATATTCCACTGAAATGAAGGGTAAGATTTTCCATTGTATATGAAGGCATAGATTTAGTTATTACAAAGCCTGTAAAGGCATTGCTGTCTGTGTGAATTTGAATCACTACTATGACATCTTGCACGACTTCTGTCTGTGAGGGACCAAACGCCAGCAATGATCCATAAGATATGATTGATTGTTGTCTGTGCAGAGAAAGTAGGTGACCTGGATAATTATGATGTTAGTGGGGCAACAAGAAAGAATTCAACTGACCTTTCCTGTGGAATCTTCCATTTACAGATCACTGGAGATTGGCGCACAATTGCCCTAGCAGCTGACAATGTAGAGAAGATCGAAGAGAACGGGGAACTGAGAGAGTATTTGCGTCACATAGAGTGCACTGACAACTGCAATAAGATCGCCACGAGGAGTTATACCAAGTAAGGGAATTTCACTCAAATTTACTGGAACATAACTGTCCACCTACTGTCACATGGTCTGGTGTTTATGAAGCTGAAAAATACTGGAGAGAATCTTGGCCCAGAACTTTAAGACAGCATCATGGAGTCACAGTAATCAGATATGAACACAGTGTGTGAGTGTAGAGACTTTTAGATTTACATCTGTGAGCATTGGTCGGGTCTCACTGCTGTCTATGTCTGTAGTAGCATCACGATCTTTAGATCTTGGAATGTGCATGTTGAATTACTGGCCAATGAATTAGAAGACTTTGAGGAGTTGCTTAGCCAGTAAGGACTGCAGCATAAATACCACGAAGCAAGCTTTAGAAGAATAGCAAAGAAATGATTTTTAGGGGACTGATATCCCTGAAAGTCAAAATATCAAAATCATTCAACAATCATCCCCATTGTGATTCGGGATTCTTTGCTCCCAAACAACACAATGTCTGTGATGTGAGCCCTACAGACATTTTCTTCTGTCTCCGTTGAGTTGAGAAATACGCAAATGACAGTGGTAAAGGCCACTGGTGTTGCCAGGATGCTGCAAAACACCAAAAACCTGAGAGGACACCAAGAGACCATTCCACTTGAGAGCTGCTAAGCTCCATTGTTGAAGAACCACGTAGTAGATTTGTCAAGCTTTAGCACAATGGAGAGATGAAATGAATGTGAAATACTACATGGTCTTCAGTATTACAGCTCCTGCAGGTCCTCAGGGGGAGGGAAAGAATGGATGAGGAAAGAAGAATCTTTGGGTTTTATTTTTATATTTTTCAGGTTGAATGGGGAGTGCAAAGAGAGAACAACTGTTGGAACAAGAGCAGGAGATCATTTTAATTTTCTAGATGGTGAGTATTTGGTTTTGTACAGAGAGAGCCTGATCCAAAGAAAGAGCTGTGTGTGTTGATTCACAGCCATAACCTGTGCTCCCCTATGGAGGTGTCTCAGTTCAAGGAAAATTCCTCCTATTAATTACGACGGTGACCTTGGAAAACCCACTGAAGTTCTAGGCATTGCCAATGGCTTAGCTAAATTTTTTATTGCTGAGACAAAATAGCAGACACCCAAGTGTAAAGCTAAAATGGTCTATTAGAAACACAGTTTGTAGAGGTTTCCTTCCACAGTTGGCTTGCTGCAAGGGAGGGAGGCATGGCAAAGAGAAAAACAGTTCCTAGTGATACAGGGGAATGAAACTCCCAACCTACTATCCGTCCAGTGCCAGTTCATGTTCTCTAAAGTTGAAGAATGAATTTTAGGAACAACGGAGGGTAAGAGCAGAATATATTTATTGAGAGAAAGAAAGCTTTTGTCTGAGGGACAGAATGGGTCCCCAGTGGATGGCCAAACACTCTTGTCTTTTCTAGGGACTTTTATAAAGTAAAACCATGAGGTTAGATGGGTCCAAGGTGGGGAAAAATGGGAACCTGTAAGGTGGGCATAAGGTGGCATATAACTATGGTCAACCAATAAGATTAATTGCTAGGTAAAATTGATTAAATCAAGGACAAATGGGGAAGCCAGTCACTTAGCAAGCTGAGGATGTTTAATGACAATGACTCTTCCTGAAGAGGGGTGAGATGCTGACTCCTGACTTCCTCAGGGTGATAGAGACCTATTTAGAATATCAGTTCCTAGAATGTGGGTGCTTTTGTTTGATCTTTTGTCTTGAGGCCTGGCCCACAGCAGGAGGTGTCTGTCTACCCCACAGTTGCAAAGTATCTGGGCTTCTGTACTGGCTCCTTTGAAGACCCAACCCTGTCTGACTGCCTGTAATATTTCTAACTAAGTCAGCTGCCTGTAACAGGAGCAAAGCAGTCAATGCAGAGGAATGTAAGAAATAAGCTGTGTATAAGCAACAAGTATTTACCACCACAAGAGTCCATTCGGTCCCTTATTCTTCTCCCGGGTACTGGCTCAATGGCAGATACAACCCACATCCTTAATCCTAGCAAAGCCTTATGAGTAAATCTAAGCATCACACAACCTAGAACCAGCCACGCCCAGGAAGCTCCATCTATGACAACATGAGTCTCTTGGGGTCAACTAGATACGTGCCACAGTACACAGCTTTATACAGTATCAAGATGAATACTATGTTCTTTTAGATGCAAGCATTTATTTTTAGCATAAATGAAAAATGAAGACATTTCACAGAAAAGAAATTTGGCATGTCCCAAAACTCTGAATGTCTAAATTTCAAAGTTTACTGCAATTAAAAGACTCCCTGCCAGGAATCCCACACAATAGATTCCCCTTCACTTCAAAAATTGTTATCCCATTGTTTTGGACATCAGTATTGTATTTTTGCTCACACAATGTCAGGACATGTAGGAAGGGAAGCTTTCTGAACTGCTTCAGAATGTGGAAAGAATCCTGAGATACATGTATGGGAATCAGTGGGGAGCATTTTGAGAGGGATTCCTGACGATACTTTTAGTAATGTGGTGATTATTTTAAAATGTGAACATTTACCTTAATTTTTTCACACCTAAGTTTTCCTATGGTACTCACGTATGGGGAACTACAGAAAGCCAATTTGAAGAAGCAAATTCCCTTCAAATGTTGCTGTTTCTCACTTGGCTTTCATGATTCATTCACTGATTAAACTTCTTAAAATATTAAAAGATTCATGGTAGACAAAATTGTTGAAAAGTATACGGAGACTACATAACATCCAAAACTAACATTCAACCATACAAATATGCAAATTGAGTTGTAAGAATTTTGAACATCCCCTAAAACCATACAGCCATTTCATCATATTCAATTTCTCTGATTTACAATAATTCCAAAAACTAATCTTGCCAGTCATGTTGGCTCACAATTGTAATCCCACTATTTTGGAATCAGAGACCTGAGGATTTTCAGGACTTTCCCCCAAATAACATGGGGTACATAGTGACTTCTAGGGCAACCTGAACTACATAGGAAGACACTGTCTCAAAATAAATAGCAAACTAGCTAAATAATTAAATAAATAAAATGAATTAACATGATTAATGAACAACTAGCATTCCATGATAGATTGCTATGCGTCTTGTTGCACGGAAAGCATTGTTGAGTGTTTTTTTTTTTAAGTTTTAGTTTTTTTAATGATAGAAATCTGAAGATGCAAATGTAGTGTGGATTTACACTGCAGCTACAACATTTAAGACAAGAAATTCCTAACGTTCCTACTTGTACCTCATTTTTCATTATGTGCTGCGATGAAATGTCGTGAGTCTTAGGTGTATGCTGCATTTAAATTTATTATGGTATACCATACAGTGTATTTATCGAATTATAATAAAATATTGCTTGATCGTGACAACAGCAATAAATTCAAAGAAAAATTTCTTTCATAATTGACTTTGATGATCTGGATAGGAAGTTTTGGTTCTCTGC
>RJWM01035525.1:0-18838 GCA_004363535.1 Dasyprocta punctata
TCTTACATGTCTATATCTGTCAATATCCCCAACCCCTAGGAAGGTAATGATATGCAATATTGTAACTACTGCCAAACTTCAACCACCTCAGTGTGTAAACCTACAATGTTATCGTATCAGATCTGTTGCTGTTGTTTGTCTGTCTTTTTTGACTTTTATTTCTAGCTTCTGTATCTATTTTCTCTTAAATAAAAAAAAAATACAATTAAATAGCTAAAATGATATAAAAGAAACAATGCAATAAAAATATTATCCAATGAAATAATAATGCAAAGACAAAGGTCTGGATATCATCTTCAATTATATCACTTGCTATCATGGATTGTATTCATAGGCCCTTCCTTTACTGCCAATTGAGGCTTGTGTGTGTTCGTGTATGTATGTGTGTGTGAGTGTGTGTGTTTGCTTGTTACTAGTTCTAGCAGTACAACTGGATTTTTAAAAATACTTTTACTAAAAGACAAATTCTGAAGAAAGCAAAGATGAGGGGAGGGTCCATCTAACGAAAAATTAAGGCTGGCTTTCAGTTTTTCAGTTTTGACACAACTTGGTCACTAAACAATTCACAGAAGCTCCAAAGGATCCAGGTAAGGATCTTTTCTTGGTTTTCACATGCTTGTAGTAAGATTAAAGGATTTTTAATGTAAAATAAAAATGTAAGCATTTGAAAAGTAGCATATCCTTTCAAATAAGACACATAGATTCTTATAACTTAAATCAATTTCCTCTGGTATCTGAAAGCTACCCAAAGTGTACATTTTTTTTGAAGCTTGAAATGTTGACATGTACACTCAGACATTGCTAATTTTCACTTCTCTAATATGGAAATTCATTAAGTCACAAAACATTCAATACATCAACCCTCTTCTCAGGAATTATTTTAGGAAAGAATTTAATATCATAAAGTACTAAAATGTTTGAATATGATAGAAATGTAAATATGATTAATTTTCCAAGCTGTAGAAAGTATTAAAACAAATTTTAAACCAAAAATGAAACTGTTTTAACAACTGTTTCTTTTTCTCTTACAAATAATAATACTACCTAATAATACTACCTAAGTTGAGTTTTAAAGTGCAATCCAAAAAACCTGAACATTCTTTTCCTTAAAATAGTTTGTTTTTCTTTACTTCTCATTGTTACTTAAAAGAAATTATACTCCTAGCTTTTGATCATTGCTATTTAGCACAGTAATGAGTTATTATTTAATAAATAAAAAATAAAATTTCCCTCTAGTCTTGATTTACTTCTCCTTTCATCCTGATTTTATTAATTGTGGTTTAGTGTGTATATATATTATAAATAAGGCATTTTAAAGTGATTTTTCTGTAAAATAAATGTTGACACTATCTAATGTAGTTTGTTTGTTAACTATAATATCCTATACTTAGAATTGACAGTAGAAACTAGCTTTTGTAATTTTATGTGAAATCATTTAAATTTTGAACATTTTAAACAATTTATGTGTACCATTCCAATTTTCTCAATATTAACTTTTACTACTATTAGATGACAACAGTATGCATGTGTATAGATATATAGGTAAATATAAAAAGGTAAAATTAAATTCACAAAGAGTAACCTATAATCTTTTTACACTATTGTGCTTATTAAAAGATAGTACTCTGGGAAACTGAGGCAGGAGGTTCACTGTGAGTTCCAGGTAAGTCAGGGCTGTGAAGAGAGTTCAAGGCCAGTCTGAACTACATAGCAAAACATTGCTCCCACAACCAAAAAAAAAAATCAAAGACATTGCTTCATGGAGGCTATTTCTTTAGAGATAATAGAAAACAATAAGTGAACTTTATGTGTGTCATATCTATGAATGATTTTTATAATCTGATCACTTGGAGCATTCAATTTTCTTTATTCCTGTGGTGTGTGTGTGTGTGTGTGTGTGTGTTTGCATATTTCCTGCAATGGATATAAACAAAGATAACAGTATTTCACCCTACAATACAATCTCCTTACAATGTGAAAAATATAAAAGTAAATCAGTAGTAGATCTATGTGCCTACTTCATTTTCAATAGGAAGATGTTTCAAAAAATATCAAATGTTGGTGTGCAATTTTTGGAGAATTTATCAGAGATACTTAGCAGTTTTAATTTCAACACCTTGATTTAAGCCTAGATTTAAATCATAGCAATATATCCATTGAATACAGGTTTGTTTTTTCCTTTTTGCTTTTTGTTTTTGTTAATTGGCTGAATTATTGCCCCTTTTATTATATTTTGTTTGTAGATGACTCCCCAAACCCCCATGCTGTCATAGATTTTTTTTGTTGTTGTTTGTTTGTTTTCTGAGGAGGCTGAATCCTGTGTGATTGATTCCTAGTGCAATGCTGGGATTAAGTGTGCTGGGATTAAGGGTGGGTGATTGCTGGATCAGTTCACCGATTGGATTGGCACTGCCATAATCCTGGTAGACTGAATACAATATGAGAGACAGAAAGAGCCTTGTCTCACTCTCTCTTATTGCTTTTGCAGTCTTCTGCTGCCATGAACTTTTCCCCTTCTGCCACCTGCCACCCTTCTTCAAGCCAGCCAATGATGAACTGAAACCTCTATAACATGTCAGCTAAATAAACCTTTCCCCTTTTAACTTTGGGTGTCAGGTATTTTGTCACAGCAACGAGAAAATGAGACTTTTGTGAATCAATGCTATAAATATTTTCAATATCTCTGTAAAACTTTTCTTTTATTACCTAATCACAAATTATAGAAATACCGGTAGGAAGAAGTCTGGTATATTCTTTTTCTAGGTTTCTCAAATGTGTAAATTCATATTCTGTTTTACAATATTTTCTTTGTACATAAATGCACGTATATTATCTTTTTTACTCTGAAAAATATGAGATTAATTTATAGACATGTTGGCCAATTATCCCTGAATACTCTAATGCATATTTTCTACAAAAAAAGAGAGTTGTGTACATAACAAAGACTAATCATCAAAATCAGGAAACTTTTCGTATATATATTTAATTTAAATCAAACAGCAATTTCAAATTTGATTTGTAGCAATAATTTCCTTTAGAGCAATAGAATCCAAAGCAGTAACAACTGACATTTACTTGTCATTGTCTCCTAGTTTCCTTCAATGTCAGTTTGTCAGTTTTTCTTTCAGTGATTGTGTGTGTATGTGTGTGTGTGCATGGGTGTGTGTGATTTTTGTTGTTTTTGTGTGTGTGTCTGTGTGTGTGTGTGTGTGTTTAGGTTTTTGAGACAGGGTTTCACTAGGCAGTTTAGGCTGGTCTTGAACTCACTATGTTACCCAGACTGGCCTTGACCTTGCAGTGATTATCCTGCCTCAGCCTCTTGAGTGCTGGGATTACAGGAATGTGCCACCACATAGAGCAGGCTGGGTTTAAAAAAATAGTCGGAAACTTACTAATACAGTAGAAATTCCCCTCGTTTGCATTTATTGGAATCAGTTCAAGGATTTTGGCCAAGAATACAATAGATATTATTCTGTACTTTCATTGTATTCTGTCAAGTGGTTCACAACTTTGACTTTTCCTATTATGGGATATGATAAATTTCATCACTTTTCAATTTGTTACATTATATTTTAGACTATCCTCTGTAAATTTACATTTCATATTTTTAATTAATAAACAATTCAGAAAATAACCTATCAAACTTATTTAATACTCACATTCCCCCTTAAACTATTCATGTGTCTCATTACCACTGTTAGTTACATCCACCAATGAGTTCCTATTGAATAAATCATTATTATTGTGGTGACAAAACGGTGTCTTTCTAAGTCTATGTTTCCATCTATACTCATTAGCTGGTATCTTCCTGTAACAAAGTGCTTACTCCTCTCAAAAAAAAAATAGTTCATTCATTTATTTATATCAGTATGGAGTTAAGTGCTCTTATTTTATTCAAGAGGTCTTACTCCATTGTATCTATTATTCATTTTGATGTTCAAATTATTTTTCATTTTTGGTTAGTAGGGTTTACCACTGTTTGAGCCTCTTCCTAATCCCTTTACAAGAAGATCTAGGCTCATTTTTAGTTTTCCTGTCCCAGTCTAGGAACAGGGCATTTCTCTGGGAAAAATACAGTTTCTGGGAATCAGATATGACCTCTTTCTCTTAGAATATCTCCTCTAAGAGGAGAAAAAGACTTGTATGCACACATGCCCATATACGCACCCTGATTTGCATGCATTATTCCAGTATGTACATATATCCCAATAAACACTGATAAACCTCCACAGTTTCAAGATTTTTTTTTCAAATTTTCCATATTTGTGGGGTATTTTTCATACAACAGCAAGAACTCTGAGTCACATTATCTTCAATACATTTGCTTATTTGCTTGCTTGCCCCATTTTTCACCAGTCTCTTGGTGATGGCTGCTTCTCCACTCAGGTGCCTTTCTCGAAGCATCTTCCTTGAGAAATTCTGACCTGCACCTTTGCCTGGTCCCTTACGTTGTAGATCTTTTTCGTCGTTGTCGTTTAAATTTAATCCCTCATTAGAAGTAAGTAAAGAAATGAATGAAGGGAGGAAAACAAAGAAATGAATGATATAAAGGTGTGAGAAGGAAAATTACTTGTTTAAAATAGCAAGAATACCACGTACCAATGGACCTTGTTTTCATAATCCTGGTTCTTTAAAAAAGAAGGCTACAAAATGCAGATACTTCTACAGTTCTCTAATCTTAAATTCACCTTTGCTATTTTCCATTTAAATCAATATTTTAAATTTCTGTTTTCCCCCTGCTTTTATTCATGTTATTGTATCCCCCATATTTCCTCTTGTCCTATGTCATCTGCCTTGGAAAACTTTCTTTTTCTCATAGGCTCTGTGCTTTCTTGTGGGCTATAGTCATGTCCATGGTGTTACTTCACTAAGTTGCTAAACCATTAGATCCAAAGGATAACATTCTGGAAAGCTGAAAACAACCATGATAATTATTAAAAATGTTTCTATGCTGTGTCTAGTCCGACATTGTTTGAATGAATGACTACATGTCAAAAATTTAAATTTTAAAATTAATAAAATTCATTTTTGGAATAAGGTCACTTTTCAGAAGCCTATAGGTCTTTTGTTCCACCAATATCTGAGTAGTACATTAAAGCAAAATCAAGTGGTATGTGGAAATGGTAAAAAAGTTTTCTTAGATCCCGGTTTATTTTCAGTGGCCTTCCTCTTTATGTGAAGAAACACATAAAATAATTGCTCCATAACATAGTACATTGTGTGCGCAGGTAGATGGGTGGATAACTAGCTAGCTAGGTAGATAGACAGACAGATAAATGGATGGATGAATCAGTAGAGTCATGTGGTATAAGCATAACAGATTACTAAACCAATAAAGTTTAGGATTTGGAGGAAAGATATGTTGCTAGATATATTAGATATGAAATTCTTAAAATTAGTAATTTTTCCCTATAATAGAAACAAGAATTTAGTGAAATGACATTTCTTTAAAAGTGACCTCCCAAGCAAGCATGAGGTCATGAGTTCTATCCCTGGTACCAAAAAAAAAAAATTATTTCCCAAACATAATTTTTCTATGTAGATCAAACTAAGATGTACAGGAATGCTACCTACCGATTGTGTGTAAAGAATTTCCCAAATTAATGATGTGTATACATCCTTTCTTTAAGAAGCATAACACATGTTACAAGAAATTCTGAGATTTTAACCAAATAATTTCCATATTTTATCTATCACTAACAAGGATGAATCAAAATAAACTTTTAAACTTACATTATTGATGTTTACAAAATTTTGATCATCAAGATTAAAATGAATTAAATTTTTGCCATGTAATAGACAGTGCACTAAATATCATGTTTTTATATAGTGTGCTAAATATACTAATATGAATAGAAAATGAGTATGTATTAGATATATGTACTTAATATTAACACTACATTTCATAAATTTGGCATTAATTTTGAAGATAAGATATGATAACCACAAACCCTTGTAGTGATTTAAATCTAATTTCAAAGACCTAGTTCTTAACTAATGGTTTGTAGTAGTTATCCCAAAGAAATTCTCACATCAAGAGTATTACATTTCTGCTGAAAAAGTTATGAAAATATTTGTGGAGAACTAAATAGAACCAGTGTTAAATTTCTAAGTATAATAGTCTTTCAAATAAACCTAAATTTAGATAGCCATCTCTCATAAACCTATCTCTAAGGTATTATGTAACAAATTATAAGAAGGTATTTGGTATTTGTGAATTGCTATTTTTCTACCCAATATAATTAGCTTGTTAAAGAAGGAATGGAATAGTCCATTAATGGTAGACTTAAGAAGTGAATCTATCCACAGATCTGTTGTTCTCTAAGGTTTTGTTCATGGGAGAGCCACATGTGATTATAGGTTTTATTTATCAATAACATCTCAATGTTTAATGAGCGAATTATTGTATATTTGGAATGGATAAGGACATCCAAGACTAGTCATATTCCTGTAAGTTGACTAAGACAATACTGGAGAATGAATACATGTTTTACACCTATTTACTGATTAAAAGTGGTTTTTAAAAATGAAAAGGAGAGAAGTTACAAGGTGAAATAGACACAAAAATGAGAATTCAGAGAAAATCAGGAGCACTGTCATTGAATCAGTTCTAACCTGGCAGTGTCTTTTTTTTCCTTCTGATTGAAACATTGTATGATCTTTCATGAACTAACTTCATAGATACAATCAAGCCAGGAAAATTGAGCATTGGTTAACCTTATATTACCTAGTTTTTTTTTTTGTTTGTTTGTTTGTTTGTTTGTTTTTTAGTCTACAATTCATATTATGACCTTGAAGCAAAATAGAAACTCTGAGCATACTGGTAGTTCTCATGGATCGTTTTTTTTTTTTTTTTTTTTTTTCCCCTCATTCCCTGGAATATTTAGAAGATCATTGAAAGAGGAACAGGAAGAAGAAATTCTTGCTATATCCATTTATAAAAATGCTATCAAATATTTAGTTCTCGGTAAGAAAGTCAACAATTACTGTTCAGTGAGAAATTCGAACTCTGGAAAATATGGAGAGATTTTATAATAATACGCTAAGCAAGAATTTTCTTGACCCATTCAACTTGGGTTCCCATTCTAGTTCTAGGAATTAAATAATTACATATCATCATGAACTAGAACAGGAGTTTTAAAGGTGGCACATAAGGCACAGATAAATGTACCTTGGAGGGGTATGTCAGTGTCCTTAGACTTTACAGGGTGACCATCAACATTGCCACTTGTTCCTCATGGCAATGTCTCTCCATTTGAGAGCTATTAGTGTACACTTTGCAATGCACCATGAAAAAGAAAAGTTCTTCTATTAGATAGCAACATTAATTTAGGTCTCAAAGTTAGAAAATAAAAATGTGTAAAGCTTAAATAATAGAACAAAATTTCATAGCAAGGAATGGAATGTTTTTCTTAGTAGGAGACTAGTAATAACATTAAAGAACTCCACGAGTGTATTAAATTTAATTTATATTTACTTATCAATTTCCAGAGTTTTACAAACTAGGCAGACTGACATAAAGCTATTTATATGTAAAACATTTTAAATTATGGTCAGTCATTTAAGTTAAAATATTTCCTCAGCTGGTCCAGAAAAACAGTATAAGAAGATATAAAAAGATAAAAATAAAGAGTTTTTTATATTTAAATATGGTACTTTCCTGGGGTAAATGACAGTTTTAAGAATTGTTTTTTAATGACATAGAGTCACTCTAAATAACACAGTAATATTGAACACAACGTTATTATTAAGAAATAAAACAAGAACTGACAAGAATTTAAGTGACTAAAAGAAGAAGAGAGGCAAGACTTTAAATAAATGATTTGTGCTTCTGGCTAAAGGCATCTAATCCCAGGGATATTCATAACTAGACTCTCTTCTTGCTTCTTTTGGAAACATTTGCAACAGGCTGTTATAAATGCTTCAGTATAATATGAACTCATACTCACTGTTCTTCACTTTACTTTTGTAAAAAGAGAGAAAAGAGGTGAGTCCTGTACAAACAAGAGTACAAAGGTCAAAATCTTTATTCCATTAAGCACCTGCCTGGCAGGCGTGAGGTTGGGAGTACAATCCCCAGTACCAAAAAACAAAAAACAATAACAACAGAAAGAAAACCAAAAAACTTCATTCCTCCACCCTCTGTGCTCTAAGGAGAATGGTAAAATAAAGTTAGTACTTCATAAAGAACACAAAATGATGCTGTATACACATGTTCACACATACGTGACTCCTTCCCAAGTAAGAGTATTTGTCATGTCTTCGTGTCTGCAATCTAATATGTGCCTAATTAATAAGTTACTGGTTACTGAAGAATGAGTTATAATTATTTACTAATTATTTTTTAAGAAGACAAACATTCTGCAATTCCATATTTTTAAAAAAATTGTTCTATTAAAAGGCAGATTTTACCCTTCCCTTTATGAGCATTAAGTGTTTTTCTCAAATTGCAAATTAATGTAATTTTTCCAGGTGATGAAATTTCTTCTTCATTAGAAACTAAGTGAGCAGTCTATATCTTAATTTATATCTTCAGTGCCTAGTACCCATAATACATATTAAATTTGATAAATGCTGGTAAATGAAGATTTAACTTCCTTATTCCTCTTGTCTTTAGAAGTAATTGCATTCTAGTTCATCGTTAAGCTTCACATATGCAAGGGATATTCTCATTTTGATTTCTTACTTCATAAAAGATTCATGTGATCCATTTAATAACCTGCTTTCCAGGCTATTTTCTAGGAACTGGGGGAAAATAGTGCGGCAGATATTGCCTGAACATTTTTTTTTTCTGTTTTCCTTTTGATAGTCTGTCTTTTTAAGTTTTTCTAAAGTTTATTATTTTATTTTATTATAGGGAAAATGGTGAAACAAAATTTCATAACAAAACGATAGGAGAATAACAGCAGTTAATATATGTTGTCATCTGTAAGGGGCTGTTGGTGCGAGTGTAGACTGGTTCAACCACTGTGAAACTCAGTGTGAAGATTCCTCCAAAAACTAGGGTTAAAGGTTCCATTCCACCCAGCTATTCACCTTCTGCGTATCTTCCCAGAAGAACTGCACACAACATACTACAGCAACATATGTGCACCCATGTTTATAGCAGCACAATTTGTAATAGCTAAATCTTGGAAACAACCCAAATGTCCATTTGTCTAAAAATCAACTAAAATAAGGTCTTTCAGCATAAAGACACTGCTTAGTACTTTTATATTCTAAGTGTTCTTGATTGTTCTTGATGCATGATTTTCTTTCTTGATAAATGTCAAAAAGAAGAAACAGAGAGACATAACTAGGGCATGCATATTAAAGTAAAACAAGTCAGGGGTATGAGTGTAGCTAAGAAAAGATGCTTCTGTATCATGTAAAGGTCCTGGATTCTATCCCAGCACTTCAAAACCAAAACAGAACAAAACAAAAAATAAGGGAAGGGCTTAATAAATATTAATATCATAGTTGAATTGGGACCTGAGATTTGCAGCACAACGACTAAAAATTTAGTAATATGTAAATTCTATCTTTCTACTGGTAAATTCCTGAACCCTCTGAGATTTTAACTAATGATAATTTGAGAGTAGGAGGAGTATTTGAAGGATATATACATGATGAGATTACAAGTTTCATCAATGACAGACACCAAATAACAAATTAATTAATCTCCAAAGTTAGCAATGATTATTCTTCAGGGATTTCATAAATTTATCACCTCTGAGGATTATTAAATTTTATGGATGGGCTTTCAAATAAGAATAACCATATGCATTGACAACATTTCCCATGATATTCAGAGATTTTTTTAAAGAGGCAAAGTGGAAATGTTTTTATATTCATTATTACCGATTGTAAAAGCGAACTGAAAGTTTTACTATTGTGCTTTCAAATAACTGAATAACAAAAATAATTATAAAAGGCATTCTGGAATATACATTTAGCACAAACATTAATTAATTAATTAAAAATACGTACATATATATATACACACACATATATATGCACACAAACATACAATAGAATGGCTGTAGTTTTATTGAATTAACACTTAGTCTAAAAGCAACCACAGCAAACAATTTGTTCTTTAAAATCCCTGAAATTTCTTCCTGAGGAAATTGCAGAGAACATTATGTGGTTATAAAATTTCCTGCTAAACATCACGTTGTAGAAGCTTTAATTTTTAGTGGTTTTATTTCTTTATAAGAGTTTCAGCTAAATGGATTCTACTATTAGAAATTCAATATTTGAACCTGTATTCATAGTTATACACAATGCTTAAAAATATTCAGTGTTAAAGTATACAATAAGGTATATGTGAAGACAATTTTTAAAGCATTATTCAGACTGATATATCCTATGATTTATTTTGTAGAAGAAAATGCACATAATTTTCTAATATTCATTTACCTTGACTTCTTCATTTAAAAATTAGAAAATATATTGCATTTTCTACAAGAAAACATTAAATATCCTGTATTTTCACCCAGTGGTAAAATGCATGATTTTTATGTACTCTAAATATATTTTAAATTACAGTAGAATGAAAAAATATCAGAAGAGAACTTACAATTTATCACTTGGACAAGTATTTGTTGAACACCTAAGACACCTTGGTTATGTATCTTTCCATATTTGCTCTTCATATTTCCTTCTGGAATTCCTTGATAAAAATAATTATTCTAAACCATAAACAAATATGATGACTTGTTAATCCCCTAGTAGCCATTAGAACTGTGTAGTGATAGCTAGATACTAAAGGCATTCTAGAATTTAACCGCACAAAATAAACCTGGTGATGTGAGATAGTACCTATAAGTAAATACTGATACCAACTAAAAAAAAGAAAAAAAAAAGAGAGGGAGAGAACAGAAACAATAAAAGTGTTATGGCTTAGATTGAAAACGTCTCCCAAAAGTATCATATATTCAGAAGTGCAACTTCTGGGAGGTGAGTGAATTATGGAGGGCTATACTCACCAGAGGACTGACCCATAAACGAGTTCACCAAATGTACTGTTAGAAAGTGGGCCCTGGTAGGAAGAAATGTCATTGGAGGTGGCATTTAGAGGATATATCTTGCTTCCCAGCTCCTCCCATTTATTTCTGCCTCCTGACTGAAGTGAGACAAGCAGCTTTCTTCTACCATGCCCTTTCACCTTGCTTGTTCTGCCTTGGAGCCAACCACCAAGGAAGGAATCCCCCCAAACTATGAGTCAAATTAAACTGTTCCTCCTTTAAACAATGGGTGTCACATATTTTATCCCATCAATCAGAAATCCAATTAAAAAAAAAACAGAAAAAGGAAAGTGGAAAGTAAACAAGAAAAAGGCACCAGAAAAAAAAAAACGTGTAATTTTCTACTCTTTGGAAACCAAAGGAATGGTTTCTTAGACCAAAAGGAAACCATAGTGAGAAAGTGAAACTAGAAACTAGAGAAAGTAAAAAAGATGATATATTTTCTTTTCATTCAGTATGGTTTATATGCAGTTATACTGCTCTTTTAGAAGCATGTTATCCTTTCACTATTCTAAATCTGTGCTTTAAAATATACTTTCTCTTCAGGTGGGTTTTTAAGAGCATTTTTAATATTTAAATACAATGGAATGATTTATCTTCAGTATTTTTTCATAGTCAAATAATGATGTCTGACACTTGGTGCATATATGCAGAATGCCAGAATTAGTGCAAAGTACTTTGTATTTATGGCTTTTTTATGAATGGTTTTAATATCTTTATTTTACAAATCCAGGAAATAGCTCTGACAGAAATAAGGTTGACTATTTCAGAGTTTGGTCACTGTGTCATAAAGTTTTGCTGTTAAACTTTTCAGAGTGGTAAAATAGAATTCTCTGATGTGCAGTGGTCTGCTTGGCCTAATTTAGCTTCGTTAAGTGGAAACAAGACCACAGAAAACATTATTTAAGAGGTTACCATTCACTGTTCCAGTACTTCTGCTTCTGGAGACCTGGACATGTGTGATCTACATCAAAGCAGATCTACTTATACTCCTCAAGTGACTAAAATTTCTTTTAGAAGTTTGAATTATCTGCATTCAATGTTTGATGCATTTCATTGCCACATTATTAGAGTCATGTGCTGTTTGGTGGCAGAAATACTAATGTTAGAAATCAAGTTTTACCAATTCCTAGCTCAGTATTTCATTAAACTAAAAAATCTATTTAAAGAGATAACAAATTAATGTAAACTGAGTACCTGCCATGCAAAAGAAAATATTACCTACAACACAATAATTTTACTGAGTTAAATGAAATACTCTACATACAAAAATACTTAAGGTAGCCAGGTGTGGTGGCGCACTCCTTTAATCCCAGCACTCGGGAGGCTGAGATAGGAGGAGTGTTGTGAGTTCGAGGCCAGCTTGGGCTACAACATGAGCAAGACCAGTTTGAGGTACATAGTGTGACCCTGCCTTGAAAACACTAGGGCTGGGAGTTTGGCTCAGTGGCTTGAGTGCCTGCCTGGCAGGCGTAAGGTTGTGAGTTCGATCCCTGGTGAAAAAAAAAAAAAATTAAGGTAAGACTGACTTATTGTAATGATCACAATAATTATTCTTATTTCAATATTACTAGCCTGTCCAGAGCTGTTGCATAGATCACTTCATTTGATGATGATGTCTGCCTTATATACTGGCTGAAAAAAATAAAAATACATCAGGTATCATTACAAATGTATTTTGATATAGGGGTGGGTTGGATTAAGGAGCTATTGAGTGATTCCATTTAACAGATGAAAATCAACATGTATCTAATAAATATCATCTGTATGTAAAGAGCACTAGGCTTCACCTGTGAAAAGGGACACACAAATTTAATGTGAAAAAGCTGAAATGTAACCGGATGATAAGGTTTCCTGTTCCTGCAAGGCACACACATCTTCCATGCAAGTCACTCCACTTCTATATTCAATCAATTAATTCAGTCTGATAAGGAATGTTAATATCAATTTAGAGCAAACAGGCATCTGTTAATAGATCTTTCTAGATATTTGGCAAATGCAGAGACACTGATGGGGGCAGTGACGCTTAAAGCAGTCTTTTGAGTGACTAACAAAACGCAGTCTATTTCAAACACTGTGAATATCTCCCTACAGTATAATGTTCAGACACTAACGTGAGATGGTTTCTGGAAGATTAATAACATATGAGAGTTTATGAATGTCACAACACTCTATAAATAGGATCTATAAGACAAATAAATGTTGAAAGGATGAAAATAGTGAAAACAGATGAATAACAATTTTATTAAAAAAAATACATGGATACTCTGTGGCTCTGGATTGAGGCTTGTACTTTGGAAGTTTATAAATTATCTAGAAGAAAAAACAAAAGCGCTTAGATCTTGACTCATTTGCTTTATTTACACCAACATTGGACTGTCAAAGTAGGAAATGGTATCTAGAAATAAAGAGCTGGATCTCCTTTGCTTGCTAAGCCCCATTCTAAGAATATAGCAGGTTCACCGAACGGCAGAAATCCTACCGTAAACAGTTATTTGAAAGTCAGAAAAGGTAACTAAGTTGTGCCCTTCAGTCTCAAGGCTTTTTATTTTTATTTAAACTACAAGCAATAAAAAGTAATACTTCTTTCTATGCTGTCTATACCATCAGTTTATAATAACACATATTATGGCTCTGAAAGATGACACAGTTAACACATTTAGAGGAATGTGAGAAACTGTAAATTTTACTGTTTTTCCCTCATTAAAATTAGTCTTAAACTATAACTTTTGCACTGTGCCACATATCAAATTCAGACAAATTATTACATTAAAATATGAATGTTTGCTTGGGTTTGACTCTAAAGACACTACAGCATAACTAGATAGATAGATAGATAGGTAGATAGATAGATAGATAGATATAGATATAGATATAGTTATTAACACAATTGTTGCTCGCGGTGTAGTATTAGGAGCAATGGCAGATGGAAGACCAAAATATTAAGCACATTTTCACTTGAATAATCAAATCTGGCAGGGCAATAAGTATAAACTTCATTCAAACCAACTATCTATATTATGAATTGATATTTTAATATTTATATAAGATATATTTAAAATGGAAAGAAATTATTAAGAATAATATAATATCTTACAAAATTTCCAATTTTCACTCTGAAGGAAGACTATGGAAGTTTTATTATTTACCTTTTTTTTTTTTTTTTTTTTTTGGTACCGGGGATCAAACTCAAACCTCACGCCTGCAATGCAGGCACTTACGCCACTGAGGTAAATCCGCGGCATTTACCTCTTATGTAGCATAAAAATCTACCTTTATTTGGGGAGCAGGGTCGGGAATTTAATTCAGTTCTTTCATATTGATCTACATACTCAGCTAGTTTTTCATTATTTTTTTAAATTTTGAGACACTCTTGCTAAATCAAGTTGCCCAGTAGCTACACGAAAGTTCACAGTGATTAATGAAGACAAAGATGCTCGTTTTTTTTTTTTTTCCTTTTTTAGTTTAGAGGATGAGTTCATAACAACACCGTTCAGAAAATAGTAACTCCAACCACAAGGAACAGTTTGGCTTTGTGTGGTTTTACTGTGTTTGTTAATTTTTCCTTTATGTTATTGAAGGGAATAATAAGTAATGAATTTTATGCAACTATGCTGAAATGCCCATACTGTCTCCAAAGACATGTACAAGATAGTTGGAAAAATTAGTAAACCACTCAAGAATTAGATCTTACTAGAAAATATAGAACATGTAAATCATCTGAGTAGACAAATTTCTCACAGAGAAACAAGCAGATCCTGAAGACAAAGTAAAAAGGCAGTAGCTGTAAACATGGTCCTATCATTTTGATTTTTTAAAATTTAGTTGAGCAAAAAATTGACCTGTGATGAGGAGAAACAAGTCTAATTAGCATGAAGGATTAGGTGGTATTAAAATCAGAGTGGTTAACGAAGAGTCTAATGCTATAGAGACATGAAATACAGTATTAATGCTTTTAAAAATTAGGAGAAATTGAAGTTTTGAGTAGTACCCCCCCACTCACACACACACACACACACACACACACACACACACACTACTGTTGTAGAGAATGAAAGGCAGATTGCAATACACTGAGCTGTCAAGCAAAGTGAATGCATCAAAATATGGTCCAAATTGTAAAATTATGGTTTGATAGGGTACTTTGCTCTCAGAGAAAATTAAATGATCTTGCATAAAGAACTTTATTTATTTACTTTGGTGTTTTATGCTACATCTTCATAGAAGTAACCTAATAAATAGATGTTTTTCTTTTTTTCACTTGCAACTCAGTTACTTTTCTGTCAAATAGTTGATTTCATAGTGTCTATTAGATTTTGAAAATATAATTTACTGAATCATCCTGGAGAATCTATTTATCTCTCTTCCTACAGTGTTTCACTGTCAATATACAAACAATATTAATAATTAGGAGACCCTAATAGTTTCTTTGCTTTATTTTAAATTCAATGTCAGTATTCAGATAGAAATTGAGTCATTAATTTCAATTAAAGAAAATTAAAATATTGCAAATTTGCATATTGGTAGATAATCCACAATGTAGCCTTTGTTTTTAAAAAAAACATTTTATGTTGACATTTTAAAATTAGTTCCTTCTTAGAGAGATCATAACACTTAGCTTTAGAGTTACTTGGTGAGCAGTTTGAGTAAAATAATTCCTGATGATGACTCATTAAAGCATTTATGTGCTCTTAAGTCTTTGTAGAACAGTGGTTTGTCATCATCATAAAACTCAGTTGACCAGTAAAAATACACTATTATACTACAATGCAAATATATTGTTGAAATCATTTAATGTCTATTGCGCCTTTTCTCTGAGCTGGCAACTGCTAGGTTACACACTATCCTGTAGTAAATATCTCCCACTGAAGTCAACCTAAATTATTCTGAAGTCCATATGTCATTTTTTAAGCTGGAGACATCATTAGCACTAATGATGTGAGGCTGCTTTTTGTTGATACCTATTGCTATTTAATGATCCGACTACCTGAGGCAGTTTTGATAACTTGAAAAAAATGATAGAAAATAGTCCAAGCACTTGCTCCAGGAGCGATTTGATTTCCAGTTGTTGACTAAGCTGGGCTACATAAAAAGATTTTTACTGTCTTAGCAGAAATGATGGAAAACCTAGGCCTTCAAATTACATTTGGTTCAAATGCAAATACTTAAGATTTTTTTCTCTTATAGTTATTAGAAATATTTACTTTAATTAGTATTTATAGGAAACAAAGGTCATATTATATTATCTAGTCATTTTAGTAAATTATTTTAGTGAGATAAGAAAAGGAATTATAGGTATTTAGATTTTATGGCTAAGAAGATGAATAAAGTCTGGATAGTACATGGAGCTATTTTATATCCCAGTGATACAATTAAAATTTGTCTCCAATGGCTAGCTTTTCTTAACTGAAGACATTTCAGCCATTTCTATACTAATGAAGACCTTTATAAAATGGTTTCCTTAGTGAGATGTCTAGGCCCAATCAACTGCTTGAATTTTAGCTTGTAGTCCATGTCCTCAGTGTTGGAAAGCCATGTGAAAAACATTTTCAGTAGCAATTGCAAAACTGCAGCAAGAGCAGAAAAAACATGTTTCTTCAATAACAAAAATTATTTAAAATCATTAACCTAATTAACATTTTCACCTGGTCTTCATTTAATGTGCTAACAGGCAGTTGATGACAATAATTACTCAACTACAAACTAAGTGGTCAATTAGATACACAATTACCCAATTTGCATGCACAGAAGTGAATTTTATCACTAAAAAGTTGTTCCTAAGCATCTTATATTTAATAAAGATATAAAATTTAGCCTGCAATCAAATTAGGCAATTTCTACTTATCTAATTTTGTTTTCCACAATGCCTACCTAAAGACATTCTCTTATAGTCACTATGTAAATGGTTCTCCACTATTAGAAATGATAATGTAGACATTTTGAGAAATCAAGATTATTTTTATGTGTATAACCATTAGAGTATTTCACAATTATTCCACACATCCATTCATCTTTTCACATTTAATACATTACACCTTGAACTTTTTCTACAATAAGACATAATTCTGTATATAATACAATGTTAAATTTTGTGGGACAATTAAATTAAGTGTTAAAAATGTAATATAAAGTACAAATGCATGATTTACACCTATGTTTATAGAAAGTTCTAATAGAGTAGCAGGAAAATTTTTAAAAACTATATAACTTTTCACATAAGAAACAAAGCTCATATTAAACAATAATGAACCACTCCCATATACCTTTTGATGAAGAGCAAGCATTTTGTTGAATGTGTGAATTAAAAATGTCTTAATTATAGATTGAGTCAATATCTGAGTCCTACTTGAAAATCTTCAAGAAATATTTTATCTGCCTTTAACTATTTTTCTAGGAAGTTGGAATTTTCATTTTGTTATAGCACACTAAAATTGAACTGGAATTCAACTTAGATGGACTCCAGTGTAAATATTTTCCATGGAATTTAAGTTACTGAGGAAGTAGAGTTTTCAATTTAATTTCATGCATATACTTCATTTTTACATACTAAGAAGTGGAAGTAATATAACTAAGACCAACTGACCTGAATTCATAGATTCAAGCTGCATCCTAAATGAGTTTCAATAATTCCCTCCAAGTTATTTCATTATTACAAAGCCCCCAGGGAAGACTTAAGCCATCACAATTTTCTGAGGGTACCACCACCTCAGGGCTTTTCCCAGGTTTATATTTTTCAGATCTCATCCCCTCAAATATATTCCTCCAGTCTATCACAATTGTAAACTCGGATATTTAATTCCCCTAAATTATAGATTTAACCTTATTAGGCAGTTCAAATTATTTGCTACTTTTTCACCTGGAAATATGAAATCCTGTATTTCTTAGGTGATAATGCTGCAAAATAAGTTTGTACCCACCACCAGTATTAACAAGTATTATATTTGTTACTATATCTGGAGAAATCAGGATTCTTTGAGAGTGTGACTGGCTTTTTCTAGATGTTCACCTCAGCAGGCAGGAAGTAGCCTCTGAGTTTGACAGTCTAACCTTCATGAAAAATTCTGGCCACTGAAATTTATATCTGCACTGGGACAGTACTCAGAAAACCAGCTCAAAATTACAGATCTTCTGAAAAACATAACTACACTTTACTTTTAATTTATACCATAACAGTTGTTATTATGACTGGGTCATAAGGTAAGTGTATTTCTTTTAAGAATCTGTCAAAGATGTCAGTCTTTCCCCTGGCTCACCTTCACTGTTAAAGGATTTATTTATATGCCCATGATACTACAGTACTATTTTAAAAATAATAAGCCGGGCGTGGTGGCGCACGCCTTTAATCCCAGCACTCGGGAGGCTGAGGTAGGCAGAGCGTTGTGAGTTCGAGGCCGGCCTGGGCTACAACGTGAGCGCAAGGCCGGCCTGAGCTACATAGTGCGACCCTGCTTCAAAAAACCAGGGCCGGGAGTTTGGCTCAGCAGCTTAAGTGCCTGTCTGGCAGGCGTGAGGCTGTGAGTTCAATCCCTGGTGCCACAAAAAAAAAAAAAATAATAATAATAATAATAATAATAATAATAATAGTAGTAACAACTGAGCTTTGTAGAATGGAACAGTTCTTTGATGGTCGTAATTCCAGAAGTTATAAATTTTTCAAATAAATTTGACCAAGTTTATCTGATTCAATTTCAAAAGGTAAACATTTCACCATCAATTCTATTGGGTGACAGAATAGGAATGCACAGTATAAAGAATTAAGTACTCAAGAATTTTTTTAAATAGGGCTTTTGTTTATATTGAATTTTAATATCCATTAATAAAAATTAATG
>RJWM01035526.1:0-18860 GCA_004363535.1 Dasyprocta punctata
GTGCGCGCGAGAGGATGGGGCCGCTGTCTGGTTAACCGTACAGGGCCGTCCACCCAACCCTCCTCTATCACCCCCAGGGCACCCGCACCTTTCCGCCACAGCCTTCCAGGAACCGTGCCTAATTAGGTGCAGCTCCGGTCTCAAGATGGCTGTCCCTTGCTCTCCCTCAGGGGTAGGGGGCTGGGGGCCGCCAGGTTCACTCACTCACCGGCTCGTGACCACCTTGCTCCATGGTCGACCGTCGGCTCTATTGTCGCGCCACACCGCCACAATTCTCCCGGCAACTCCACGCGTATCAAGAGCACCAGGATTGTACCTTCTCGGCTCGGCTCGGGTTGCAGTGCTGTTTGGATTCCGCTCTGCACAGAGGTGCTTCTGGTCTCCGCCTTTGTTTATTTCATTCTTTTACTCTTTCCGTGGGCTGCAGTTCTCGTTTTAGATTCTTCTTGGGTCCAGAGGACTCATCTCCCTCTTTTTTCCTTCTCTCTGTTATTATATTAGTTTATATTCCAGCATTTTGATGGTATATTCAGGGAGCCCCCCTGTCACGGTGTCTTCTGGGCGGCCATCTTGGAGGCGGTCCTCGATTGCCATTCTTTCTGAAGAAAATGAAATCTAAAAAGTTGTTTCAGTTTGCCACTCTCTAACTACCAGGGATGTTGAATATTTTTTTCATGTACTCGGTGGCCATTTGTACTTCTGTGAAGTACCTTTTCATTTCCCTTGCCCATTTCTTGACTGGGTCTTCAAATTTAGAAGTTTGAATTTTTTTTGAGTTCTTTATATATTCTAGTTATTAGTCCTCTGTCTGAGGAGTAACTGGCAAAAAGATTTTCCCATTCTGTAAGTTGACTTTTTACTCTAGTAATCTGTTCTTTTGCTGTTTTTAGTCTGATAATTCTATTTGTTTATTTTTGCTGTTATTTCTTGCTCAATTGAGGTTTTGTTTACAAAATCTTTTCCTATGTCTTCAAGTATTTTACCTAATTTACCTTCAAGTTGTTGTAATATTTCGGTTTTAATGTTTAGATCTTTGATACTTTTTATTTTAATTTAGTACATGGTGAGGAATAAGGGTCCAATTTCAATCTCCCGCAAACAGATAAGCAGTTTTCCCAGCATCACTTGTTAAATGTTATCTTTCCTCTAAATTATGCACATTTCAGGATTTTTGTATGTAGCTCTGTAAAGTATGCTGTTGGCATTTTCACTGGAACTGCAATGAATCTCTATAACAGTTTTTGGAGTATGATCATTTTGACAATATTTGTTCTGTGTAGCACCAGGGGACATCTTTGCATTTTCTGATGTCCTCTTTGATCTCTTTTCAGTGTACCTTAGTTTCATTTTAAAGGTCCTTCAGTTCATTGGTTAGGTTAATTACTAATCATTTCATTTTTCTTGAGGCTACTGTGAATAGTAATTTTTTCATAGTTTCCTTCTTGAGTTTATTGTTGACATACACAAATGTTAATGATCTTTTGTCTATTTTATATCCTGCTATGTTGCAGAAGTTAGTTATTAATTTTAACAGTTTTCTGGTGTTTTGGGGTCTTCTATGCAGAGTATCATGTCATCTGCAAATAATGCATTGCGTTCTTTCTTTCCCATATGTATCCCTTTTAAATCTTTCTCTTGTCTGATTGCTCTGGTTAGTGTTTAAAGTGCTATGTTGAATAAAAGTGGTGATGCTGTATAACCTTGTCTTGTTCCTGATTTTAAGGTGAATGCTTTTAGTTTTTCCTCATTTAGTATGATGTTAACTATTGGATTGTCATAAATAGCTGTTATTGAACGTATGTGTGTTTCTTCTCTACCTGTTTTCTTCAGAATTTTTTTTCATGAAGAATGTTGGATTTTGTGAAAAGCCTTTTCTGCACCTATTAAAATAATCATGTGATTCTTTAACTTGATTCTTTTTATGTGATATATTATGTTTATTGACTTACATATGTTGAACCACCCTTGCATCTGTGGGATGAAACCTATTTGATTGTGGCATATGATCTTTTTGATGATGTGCTGCATTCTATTTGCTAATATCTTCCTGAGGTTATTTGTATCTATGTTCATTAAGAAGATTTGCCTATAGTTTTCTTTATAGTTGGATATGTGTGTGGTTTAGTAATTGGGTTAATATAGGCTTTCATAAATGAATTTCAGAGCACTCCATCCCTTTCAGTTTCTTTAAAGAGTCTGAGGAATGTTGGTGATATTAAATCCTTACATTTTGAAGAATTCATCACTGAATCCACCAGGATTTGGGCTTTTTAAAAACATGATGGAGTCTTTATTAGTTTGTCAATTACATTGTTTATTATTCGGTTGTTAAGCATATTTATCTCTTCGTGGGTTAGCTTTGGTAATCTGTATGAATCTAGTAATCTGTCCATTTCTTCAAAATTTGCTAGTTTTTGGAATATAGTTTGTCAAAGTAGATACTCCCTTTGGGTTTTTTCATATTTATTTTTATTTTTTTATTTAAGACAAAAAGGACATAAAAGAAAGACAAAAAGCAAAAGAGGAAAACAACAACAGCAAATCCACAACAGTAACATTATAGGTTTACAAAACAAGATGATAGGAACAACCCCCTTGACAATGGTTGCAATATTGTGTATTGTTACCTTCAACACAGTTGTTTACATTAACAGATATAGACATGTAAACCTGATCAAATCGTATGAGTATTAACTGATCTTACTCAATAACTAATACATTCAGCAGTATAGTCATTTTAGTTATCTTACATATATATATACAGATTTATGTCTTTTTCCTTTTCCATTCCTTCTTCCTCCTTTCCCCTTTCCCAATTACTTTTGCTCTTTGAGCAGTTTCTGACCCTTACACAGTATTTATTGTACATTTTGGATCATACATACTGTTTCAGTCTTACAATAGAGAGACAATACAGTATATACAAATGTGAGTTTGATTTATCTCACTTATGAATATGGTCTCAAGTCGTGTCCATTTAGTTATAAAAGTCTTGATGCAATCTTTCTTGATAGCTGAGTAGCACTCCATTGTATAAGAATAAAACATCTTTTTTTTATCCATTCCTTCATTGATGGGCACTTGGGTTGTTTCCAACATTTGGCTATTACAAATTGGGTTGCTATAAACATGGGTGCACAAATATCACTGTGGTATGATGTTTTCAATTCTTCTGGGAAAATGCCCAGAAGTGGGATAGCTGGGTCAAATGGAATCTCTAATCCTAGCTTCTTGAGGAATCTCCACACTGATTTCCACAGTGGTTGCACCAGTCTACACTTCCACCAACAGTGGAGAAGAGTTCCTTTTTCCCCACAGACCCTCCAGCATTTGTTATTGGTTGATTTTTTTAATCTTGGCCATTCTTTCTGGAGTGAGATGGAATTTCAGTGTTGCTTTAATTTGCTTTTCCTGAAAGACCATTGATCTTGAGCATTTTTTCATGTATTTATTTGCCATTTGTATTTCTTCCTCTGAGAAGTGTGTATTCATCTCAGATGCCCATTTTTGGACTGGGTCTTTGAATTTTAGGGGCCTGATTTCTTTTAATTCTTTATATGTTTTAGATAGAAGTCCTTTGTCTGATGGAAAATTGGTTATTTTCCCAGTCCATTTGTTTTCTTTTCACTCTGTTGGAGATTTCGTTTGACATGCAAAAATGTTTTAGTAAGATGATATCTCAGTTGTTGATTCTGGGAAGTGTTTCCCATGCAGTTCGATTTTTGTTCATGAACTCTCTGCCTACTCCTATGTCATCAAGAATTTTACCTACTCTGTAACAATATACAATGTTACAACCACTGTCAAACTCCAACCACCTCATTTTGTAAACCTATAATGTTACAGTATCACAATTGTTGTTGTTGTTTGTTGGTCCATTTAGCTTTTTGTTTCTCTTCTCTGTGACCATTGCTTCATTTTATATTGGCTTTATTCTGAACTATTTTGTTTGATCATATTAGGCCTTAAGGTATGGGCAGTTACTTTAAAGACAACAAGAGATATTCCAAGGGGAAAGGAAGAAAGAAGGGAAAAGGAAAAAGATATAAATTTATAAAAAGGTGTACATAAGATAGTAAAAATGACTATATTACTAAATGCATTAACTATTGAAAAAGAACAGTTAATACCCATATGATTAGATCAATTTTGCATGTCTAGATCTGTTAATCTGAACAATCCCTTTGAGAGTAGCAATATGCAATGTTATAACTACAGTTAAGTTCCAACCATCTCATTTTGTAAACCTACAGTGTTATCGTATTGTATTTGTTGTTGTTTGTCTCTTTTGTTTTTTGTTTTTCTTTTCTGTGTCCATTTTCTCATAAATTAAAAAAAAATGATTTTTACCTACTTTGTCTCCCAGCAAGTTTAGTGCCTCTGTTTTAATATTCAGATCTTCACTCCATTTTGACTTTATCTTAGTGCATGGTGATAGACACGGATCTAGTTTTAGTTTACAGCATACAGAAAGCCAGTTTTTCCAGCACCGTTTGTTAAAGAAGCTATCTTTCTTCCAATGTACATGTTTGGCTCCTTTGTCAAAGATGAGGTGGCTAAGTGTGTTTGTAGTCATGGCTGAATCTTCTAATCTATTCCATTGATCTTCAGGTCTGTTTTGATTCCAGTACCATGCTGATTTTATCACAGTAGCTTTGTAATATAGTTTCAAGTCAGGGATTGTGATGCCTCCTGCCTTCCCTTTGTTGCCCAAAATTGCCTTTGCTCTTCTAGGTCTTTTCTGGTTCCAGATGAATTTCAAGAGTACTTTCTCTAGCTCTGTGAGGTAGACAAGTGTTATTTTGATTGGGATTGCATTAAATCTGTGTAACAATTTTGGGAGAATGGCCATTTTCACGATGTTTGTTCTTCCTATCAATGAACAGGGAATATCTTTCCATTTTCTGAAATCTTCTTTGATTTCCTTCTTTAGAGGAATATAATTTTCACTGTATAGATCTTTTACTTCCTTTGTTAGATTGATTCCTAAATATTTCATTTTTTTGGATGTTATAGTGAAGGGTGAGGTTTCACTTATTTTTCTCTCAGTGATTTTTTGTTTGTGTACAGGAATGCTATTGATTTTTGCGTGTTCACCTTGTATCCAGCAACATTTCTGAATTTAGTTATTACATCTAGAAGTCTTTCAATGGATTTTTGGCGATCTTCTATGTAAAATATCATATCATCTGTAAATAATAATAATTTTCCTTCTTCCTTTCCTATTCTTATTCCCTTTATTTCTTTCTCTTGTCTAATTGCTCTAATATTTTGAGAACTATATTGAATAGGAGTGGTGATAATGGACATCCTTGTCTTGTTCCTGATTTTAGGTTGAAAGCTTTCAGTATTTGTCCATTTAGTAAGATTTTGACCATTGATTTATGATATATGACTTTTATCAGGTTGAGGTAGAGACCATCTAGTCTAATTTTCTATAGAGTTTTTATCATGAATGAGTGTTGCATTTTGTCAAAAGCTTTTTCTGCATCTATTGAGATAATCATGTGGTTCTTGCCCTTGGCCCTGTTGATATGGTGTATTACATTTATTGATTTGTGTATGTTGAACCATCCCTGCATTCCTGGGATGAATTGCACTTGATCATGCTGTATAATCTTACTGATAACTTTCTGTATTCTATTTGCCAGTATTTTACTGAGGATTTTTGCATCTATGTTCGTTAGGGAGATTGGTCTGTCATTTTCTTTTTTGGTTGGGTCTTTCTCTGGTTTTGGTATTAGGGTGATACTTGCTTCCAGGAATGAGTTAGGGAGACTTACTCCACTTTCAATTTCATTGAAGAGTTTGAGGAGTGTTGGCATTACCTCTTCCCTAAATTTCTTGTAGAATTCAGCAGTGAATGCATCAGGGCCTGGGCTTTTCTTTGTTGGTAAGTTTCTAATTGCATTTTCAATTTCATTAGCTGAAATTGGGTTATTCAGCAGTTTTACAACTTCTTTATTCAGCTTTGGTAATTCATAGGTTTCTAGGAATATGCCCATTTCTTCTGTGTTACCAAAGTTATGTGAGTAAAGGTTTTCTAAGTAGGTGTTGATGATCTTCTGTACTTCCACAGGGTCTGTAGTGATTTCACCCTTTTCATTTCTTACTGCATGAATCTGAGTTTTTTCTTTCCTCTTTTTGATAAGGTTGGTTAGGGGTTTATCAATTTTAGTTGCTTTTACAAAGAACCAACTCTTCAATTCATTAATATTTTGTATTGTTTTCTTGGTTTCAAATGCATTAATTTGTGCTCTGATCTTGGTAATTTCCTCCCTTCTTTGGAATTTGAACTTGGCTTGCTCTTCATTTTCTAGAAGTTTGAGCTGCATTATTAGGTTGTTTATGTGTATTCTTTCCATTTTTCTGATGTAGGAGTATTATTGTTTATTTGGTTTTTCATGTCCATTAAGAATTGTCTTACATAGTTGGGTGCTCCCATATTCGGTGCATATATATTTATGATTGCAATCTCTTCCTCTTGAAGTTTTCCCCTCACAAGTATGTAGTGACCTTCTTTATCTCTTTTGATCTTTTTTGGTTTGAAATTCATATTGTCTGCTAACATAATAGCTACCCCTGTTTTTTTCTGGGTTCCTGTTGCATGGAGTATTGTTTTCCAGCCTTTGATTTTTAGCCTGTGAGTTTCCTGTTGAGTTAAATGTGTTTCTTGTACACAGCATATTGTTGGATTTTGTTTCTTAACCCACTCTGCCAGTCTGTTTCCTTTTATTGGTGACTTGAGATCATTTTCATTGATTGATATAAGTGGTATGTACTGACTCATCCCTGTCATGATATCTTTCTATCATTGGTTTTCTACATTTTCTGTTTAAGTGTTTGCCATGCTTAGTGGTTTCCTTTTGTTGTGTTTCTTAGGATTGTAGCTGTCTTTGTCTCTTTCTAGAGTGTCTTCCAGTACTCTTTGTAGTGTTGGTTTGGTGGCCATAAATTTCTTCAGTTGTTCTTTGTCATGAAAGTATCTTATTTCTCCATCAATTTTTAAGGATAGTTTTGCAGGGTACATCAATCTGGATTGAAAGTTATTTCGTTTTAGGATTTGAAATACTTCACTCCAAGCTCTTCTTAACTTAAAGGTTTGTGGTGAGAAGTCTGCCGTGATTCTGATAGGCTTTCCTTCATAGATGACCTGTTTCTTTTCTCTGACAGCTTTAAGTATTTTGTTCTTATGTTGTATTACTGATATCCTAATTATTATGTGTCTAGGTGAAGATTTATTTTGGTTATTGTTAATTGGGATTATGTATGCCTCACTTACATGTATATCAATTCTCTTCCCAAGTTTGGAAAATTTTCTGCTATTATTTCTGCAAATAGTCTTCACAGGTCATTAGTATTGACCTCTGCTTTTTCACTGTTGGCTATAATCTTATGTTATTTCTCTTGGCATCATCTTGCAGCTATTGAATTGCTGTTTTCTGGTTCCTTGTTATTTTTAAGAGTTCTTTTCTTTCATGATCATAAGCTTCCATGCTGTCTTCAAGGTCTGAGATTCTATCTTCAGCTTCATTCAAGCGGTTTTCTCAACTTTCTGTGGAATTTTTCATTTCCTGAATTTCCCGTTGACTGTTTCATGCATTGTATTTGTGTCTTATTTTGTTCATTCAAAGTTTCCATCGTTTTGTTATGTTCTTCTATTTTTTATCTTGATCTTCTTAGATACACACAACATTTCTTTCATAATGATTGTCATTTCATTTTTTATCTGAGAGATTAATTCTTATTTGAGTTCCTCTATAGCTTCATGGAGTTGTTTCTTTACTTCATTTGCTATCATTTCGGAAAGTTCAGTTGTGCAATTCCCAGTGTCTTCCAATTCAGTGTCTCTTGGGTTTGTTCTCATTGGGCTGGGGGATTCAGACTGCCTCTTGCTCTATTGTTTTGTCATTTTCTTCTGGGACCTGTGTGGCTGGGCAGGCAGTCTCCCAATGGATTGCACTGGAACACTGTGCTGGGTAGAGCTTCAATCCTCCATTATCCCCATCACTAACCAGAGCACACACCCAGATTATGGTGCTGGACCCTTGTGTTCTGTCACCTGTGAGGGTGGCTGCATGTTCTCCTGATGTACTTTGTTGGGTTGCTCTGGGGCACTGGGCTGGATAAAGTTTGTATCCTCCCTGTAGCTAGCAGGATCACACCCCTGGAGCTTGTTGCTGGGGCCTAGTACCTGGCTGTGTAGCATTCAGAACCCCTGAAACTCAGGGGGCTAGCAGAGATGCATCCCTGGCATGTGTCATTGTACCTTCAGCCTCGCTGGGTGGAGTTCAGAATCTCTGGGACCCAGGTGGCTAGGTGGAGTACTCTCTGAAGTGTGGCACCACCAGGACCTTGCATCTGGCTGTGAAGAGTTCAGAGCTTCTGAAGTATGGGGCAAGCCCTGGCACATCTCAGGCATATAGTGCCAGGGCCTTGCTCCTGGTTGGGCAGGGTTCACAACCTCAAGGATCTGCTGCCCTGCCACACCCCTGAACAATGGAGCTCATGCCTTGTGCTCTAATGGGCAGAGCTCAAGTTCTCTAAGGCTCAGCTGCTACATTGACCACTCCCTGATGAGCAGCTCTGGGGCTCTGGGCTGCGTTGGGCTCAGTATCTCTGTGTCCTCTGAGGCTGGCAGGGTGTTCCCTTGATGGATTGCACTGAGACGCTGGGCTGGGTAGAGCTCGCTCCTCTGTGTAGCTAGTGAGGGCACACTCCTGGAGTGTGTTGCTGGACCCTCCACCTTACTGGGTGGGGATCAGAATCTCTGGGTCCCAGGTGGCTAGGCAGAGTGCATCCTGGAGTGTGACACCACCAGGACCTTGAGTCTGGCTGTGAGGAGTTCAGAGCCTCTGGAGCATGGGGTCTCTCTTCTGGATTTTGAGAGTGTCTGTTGTGATTTTGCCTTTTTCACCAAACTCATCGTTGTATTTTTTCTTTTCCTCTTGGCAAATCTGGCTAAGGGCTTATCTGTTTTATTTGTTCTTTCAAAGAACCAGCTCTTTGATTCATCGATTTTTTTGTACATGTTTTTACTCTCAATTTCATTGATTTCCACTGTCATCTTTATAAATTCCTTCCTTAATTTCAGTTTAGGACTGGTTTGTTGTCGTTTCTCAAGTATCTAAAGATTTCCCATAAGGTTATTTGTTTGGGCTTATTCTGTTTTCATAATACAAGCATTTATTTATTCAATTTTTCTCTTAGACTTGATTTCATATGGTCCCAAAGGTTTTGGTGAATTCTACAGTGATTGTCTTCAGCTTCCATAAATTTTTAAACTTCTTCTTTGATTTCTTGTGTTACCCATTAGTTGTTTTGGATATGTTGTTCATTTTTCAGACTCTTTTGCCTTTTCTGAAATTTCTTCTGCCATTGATTTCTATTTTCATTACACAGTGGTCTAATAATATGCATGGGGTAATTTGAATTGCTTTATATTTATTTAAGCATGCTTTGTGGACTGGTATGTGATACATTTTGGAAAAAGTTTCATGTGCTCCTGTAATAAGGGCATAGTCCATTGTAGAGAGGTAGAATACTGTAAATATCTATTGAGTCTGTATAGGCAAGCTCTGATATTTACTTTTTGATACCTTTGTCAAAGTGAGGTGCTAAACTCTGTACTATGATTGTGTTAGTGTTTACTTGATCTTTTAATGTTAGTTGTTTTTGTTTTTGAGGCTGGCTGTTCTAGTATTCTGTGAACATATATTTACCTTGTTATCTCTTTTTGTTGAATTGTTTCATTAACTAGTATGTAGTGACTTTTGTCTCTTGTAATCAGTTTTAGCTTGAAGTTTACCCTTTATGGCATTAGACTTGCTTCTCCTGCTTATCTTTGAGGTTCCGGTGCATGACCTACTGTTTTGCATCCTTTAATTTTTCCTCTATGAATACCTTTTTGGATTAGATGAGTTTCTTGAATGCAACAGAATCTAGGATTCTGTTTTCTTATTCAGTCTGCTAATTTGTGTCTTTTAATTAGAGAGTTAAGGTCATAAATTTTGAGAGATATTACCAAAATGTGTTGATCAATTACTATCATTGCCTTCTTTCTCTGTTACTTCTTTGTTTTTCTTTCCTTTGCTGCCATTTGTTCTTTGCCCCTCTTGTATTTTTAATTTCCTCCCCATTTTTACCTGTATCAGTTTCACTTTCTTCTGTCAAGGATACTGCAAAGTATTTTCTGGAGTGCTGGTGTAGTACTCATATATCTTTCAAGTCAGACCTTTTTTTCCAATGGAAATACCTTATTTCTCCATCTATTTTGAAAGATAGTTTTGGAATTTGTTTGCTGTTAGGGCTTTCAATTCTTCACTCCAAGATCTTCTGGCCCTTAGGAATTGTTTTAAGAAGTCTGCTGTGACTCAAATTATGTTCCTTTATATGTGACTTTTTCTTTGCTTTTAAAATTCTAGTTTTTTGACTATCTTGTTATTTAATAAGGATATGTCTTGGTGAAATCCGTTTGTCATACTTGTTCGGTGTTCTGTAAGCATTGCTTACTTGTATTTGAAACTTTTCTTCTATTTGGAAAATTTTCTACTACGACTGCTATAAGTATGTTTTTAAATCCATTTGTATTATCTTCTAGTCTTTCTCTAACTCCAATTAGCTTCAGATTGTTCATTTTATTGTCATTTAATTGGATAATCTTTTTGTTTTCTTATTTTAATTGACTTCTTTGAGTACTTCATCATAATTCACTATTTTGTTCTCAATTCCAGACTGTCTTCATACTGGTCATTTTTATAATTTATGAATTTTACGTAGTTGTTCATTTCAGATATTTCTCTCTGACGTCTTTTCTAGGATTCTATGTCTTTGTTAAACATATCATTAAGATTCTGAACAGTTTTTTTTTTAGTTTGTTTAGTTTTTTACTCATTTCCCCCACATTTTCTGTGAGTATATTGAGTAAATTGCTATGAACTTTTGGTTCATTCCTTTTAGAACTCATCTAATTTCTTCATGTCTTCTATGAACTTTTCAAAGAGTTCTGCTACCTGGTATTTGCTTTCCTCTTTCTTTGTGACTTCTTGCTCTGCCTTGGGAGAGTTAAGAGACTTCGTGGGTCTTCTGTTGCCATGTTCTTCTGTGTTTGTCTATCTAATTTATATATATATATATATATATATATATATATATATATATGCTTTGTTTCATGAACATAATGTAGTCTACAATTTTGGAAAACATGGTCAAATTTGTGGTTGTGTGAGAAAGATAATCATGGTCATGTTTGTGATCAGATGAAGAATTTGCAAACCTAGTGTCAAATGCTTTTGTTTGCGAACCACATTGTTTGCAAATAAAGCATTCATGAATACATACATATGTATGTATATACCATAGTTTTTCATTTTTCAGGCTGTGCTTTATGCTATTGTTATTGCTGATTGTACTACTTTAGCCAGTTGACTTACTTGTTGTGATACTTTATTCTTTCTTGTATGCCAATCCTGAGATTGTTTGAGCATAATAAACAATACTGTAGTCCAGTACCAAAGAACTGGGTACTAGACCAAATAGGCAGCAACTTTTCATCCCTAATAAATTGATCAGGTAGGATCTTGAGGCAGACTCAAAAACCAAAAGCCAGCTACACATATAAGACATATCTGAAAAGTAATTATTTCCTAAGGAAGTCTTGATACTAGTAATAAAGCTACCTACCATAAGCACTTTACAAGCATCAACACAGAAGACAAATTTTTAAAAAATAAAAATGGAAAAGACACAGTAGCAACATGTAATCCCAGACCTCAACCTTCCCCAAGGCAAATCCAGGAGGCAGTGAGGTAGAAGAAACGAAATCTATCCATCTGTACTTTCCAAAATGGTAGCAGCAGAAGTAACAAAGTAGACAAATGAGACACTAGAAACACACACACACACATAGACACACACACACACTGTGTTTTTTTTTCTAAAAACAGCAACAATGACAAACAGTGAGTGAATCATGCCACCTGCCTAAACCCATCATGGTAAGTCATTTTCATTTTCAAGAATAAAACCTGTGACCTCAGGGTTGGGCCTAGGTACGATGCTTAGGATTTCAAAACTATTTTAGCTTAGTGCTCAGCCTCTCCCCCACACATTTTTATTGTCTCAGTAAGGCTGCTCAATTCTAACAAGGTGTCAGTAATTCCTATACGTCTGATGCTAAGAGTTCACCCAATAGCCTAGCCCCAGTGGAACACACACATTGGAAGATACGACAAGAACAGGAAAAGTGCCCTAGCATGACTTAGCATCCAACTAATGCATAAATGTCATGGACAAGTGACTTCAGGACACACTTCAGTGGACATCATCAGTGCTCCCTGCCAATCCCACAGTCCTTTACACTGTCACAGCATCTAAACTACAACCAGGAAAACCATGTTGTTAAACTAAGACTAAGAAACTTGTCTAGGATATTAAAAATAAGAGTACTAAAGCATGTACAAGACTCAGCTAGGACAAACATGGTGTTGTAGCCACGTGGAAGGAGTAGGAATCAGAAGCCACTTGCAAAGACTTTGAGGACACTCACCAGAGGCCACAAGGACAGAGTATGGAGAAGGAGCTGGGAAGAAGCCAGGTAGGATGACCATGCTGAGTGACCAAGATCCTTGTCTTAGCAGATGCTCCAGGTTCTGGAAGCAGCTGTTCTTCCTGGTATACCAACACAGAGATTTGCCTAAGGGTCATAGAAAATACTGTGGGATGGTTCCAAAGAACTACAGGGTTGATCAAGCAGGCAGCAACTCCTCATTCCCATCAATTTGAAGAGGTAGGATCCTGCAGCAGACTCAAAATCCAAAAACCAGTTATACTTGGAAGCCACCTCTAAGAAATAGTTATTCCCTAAGAGTTCTAAATACTAGAAATACAGCATCTTACCATAGGCAATTTACAAGCATCACCAAGGAATTAAACAAAAAAACAAGAAGAAGAAGAAGAAGAAGAAGAAGAAGAAGAAGAAGAAAAAGAAAACGAGAAGACACTTAAACAAAATGTAACTCCAGACATGCAGTTCACCAAAGGCAAACTCAGGGGCAATGAGGTGGGAAAATCTGAAAGTCACCCACTTGTCCTCTCTGAAGTGGTAACAACAAAGCAAATGAATGAAGCTCTGGGGAAAAAAATAAGAAATAGTTTCTCAAATAACTACAGAGATGGTGACTAAAATGAAAAACATCCTTTGTGACTCTAAAGGAGAAACAGATTTTTAGAAATAGAACTTAGGAAAATGATGGAAACCATGAATGCCCAACATAGGAAAGAAATGTAACCCACAAAACAGGTTCAAACATATATCCAGGAAACTAAAACTTACATTCAAAGTACCAACAGCAGAATAAGCCAATGTGAGGAATGAATCTCAGACATAGAAAAGAGACTTCTGGTTATCAATCATGAAAAGAAAGATTTCTTAAAAATAGCAAGAAATCACAAGAAATTAATCCAACAGCTTAAAGATGATGCAAAGAAGAATAACATAAGTTGATTGGATTCAATGAAAAAGCAGGAGATAGCACAAATGATATAAAAAACCTATTCACTGATGTCATGGCAGAAAAACTCCCTGGGCTGGAAAAAGAATTCAACATGAGGATAAGTAAGGCATATACAACTCTGATTAACCATGATCAGAAACACAAACAATCAAAAAATTCTACAGCAAGACATAGTTGTCAAGGATGCAGAAATTCAATAGAATATTTAAAGTAGTCAAGGATGCAGAAATTCAATAGAATATTTAAAGCAAAGAAAGAAGTCAGCTTTAAAGGAAAGTCCATCAGAATCACAGATGACTTCTTTACACAAGCCCTCAATTTAAGGAGAGATGCAAGTGAACTATTTCAAGCCCTAAAAGAAAACAACCTCTGATTCAGATTGATGTATCCCATAAAACTATCTTTCAAAATTCATGGAGAAATAAGGTACTGCAATGACAAAGAATACCTGAGATCCAGGGGCCTGGACCCTGCACAGACCCCCAGAGGAGAACCAGAATGGGCCCATCTGGGCCACAACTCGCTGGGCCTGCATAGTGCCGGCTCACATCAAGAGAGAACTGATCCACCTTCCAGGGGCCTGGGCCCTGCATGAACCCCCAGAGGAGAACCAGAATGGGCCCGTTTGGGCCACAACCCACTGGGCTGGCATGGCACTGGCTCACATCAAGAGAGAACTGATCCACCTTCCAGGGGCCTGGGCCCTGCATGGACCCCCGGAGGAGAACCAGAATGGGCCCATCTGGGCCACAATCTGCTGGACCCATGAGGCCCCAACTCACATCAAGAGAGAAGTGACTTGCCTTCTGGGGGCTAGGCCCTGCACGGACCCTGGAGGAGAACCAGAATGGGTCTGTTTGGGCCACAACCCGCTGGACCCGCGTGACACTGGCTCACATCAAGAGAGAACTGATCCACCCTCCAATGCACCCAACTATATAAAACAATGCACTCAACTGTATAAAACAAATGTTAACAGATATGAAAATTCAAATAAACACTAAAGGAGGAGGAAGGTGCTGGCACTGTAGGCATGGGACTTGCTCAGTCTTGCCTGGCACCCCAGAGGTGCTGATTTCCTTGCAGCCAGACTCTGGGTCTGGGTGGCGCCACACTCTGGGGTATGCTCTACCTAGCTTCCTGGGATGGGGAGGCCTTGGCACCCACCCAGTGAGGCAGAGCCTCCACCCACACTCTCCGGGAGGGTGCACTCACCAGCTGTGCACAGGATACAGCTCTACCCGGTTCCGTGACTCAGCTCAATCCACCAAGGGAACGTCTGATCAGCCTTGCAGGACACAGAGGTACTGAGGCCAGCCCAGCCCAGGACCCCAGAGCTGCTCATCAGGGACTGATCAGCATAGCTACAGGGCCTTAGAGAGCTTGGGCTCTCCCCACCAGAGCGGAGGGCACGCACAAGCTCCATTCTTGAGTGGAGTGGCCTGCAGGCCTGGTCCTAAAGGCTGCAGCCACACCAGTCCAGGAGCAAGGCCCTGGCACTGTAGGCCTGGGACTCACCCAGGCTTACCTGGCACCCCAAAGGTGCTGGTCTGCTGGTAGCCAGACTCTGGGTTCAGGTGATACCACACTCCGGGGTATGCTTTGCCTAGCTGCCTGGGACTGGGAGGCCTTGGCCCCCACCCAGCAAGGCAGAGCCTCCACCTGCACTCTCTGGTAGGGCTGCTCACTAGCTGTGCACAGGATCCAGCTCTACCAGGTGCCACGACTCAGCACAAACCACCAGGGGAACACCCAGTCAGCCTCACAGGACACAGAGCCACACAGGTTCTAGAAGAGAATGATAAAACAAAAGACCAAGAGGCAGTATCAGTCCCCCAGCACACTGAGAACAAACCCAAGAGACACTGAAATGGAAGACAATGGGAGACACACAACTGAACTTTCTGAAATGATAGAAAATGCTGTAAAGAAACAGCTCAATGAAGCTATAAAGAAACTCAAATCAGAAATATTCTCTCAGCTAAAAAGTGAAATGAGAATCATTATTAAAGAAATGTTGTGTGTATCTAAAGAAGAGCAAGATAAAAAAATAGAAAAATTTAAGAAAATGATCAAAACTTTGAATGAACAATATAAGACACAAACAGAATGCAGGAAAGAGATGCAAAGGAAAATGCAGGAAATGAAAAATTCCATGGAAAGTTTGAAAAACCTCTTGAATGAAGCTGAAGATAAAATCTCAGATCTTGAAGGCAGCATGGGAGCTCATGGCCATGAAAGAAAACATCTCTTAAAAATAGTAAGGAACCAAGAAAGAACAATTGAACAGCTGCAAGACTATGCCAAGAGAAATAACATAAGATTAATAGGCATAAATGAAAAAGCAGGGGTCAATACTAAGGACCTGTGAAGACTTCACAGAAATAATAGTAGAAAACTTTCCAAACTTGGGAAGAGAATCCGAAATACAGGTAACTGATGCATACAGAACCCCAATTAAGCATAACCAAAATAAATCTTCAGCCAGACATATAATAATAAGGGTATCAGAAATAAACCACAAGAGCAAAATACTAAAAGCTGTCAGAGAAAAGAAACAGATCACCTATGAAGGAAAGTCTATCAGAATCACGGCAGAATTCTCAACACAAACCTTTAAGTTAAGAAGAGGCTGGAGTGAAGTATTTCAAATCCTGAAAGAAAACAACTTTCAACCCAGATTGATGTACCCTGCAAAATTATCCTTAAAAATTGATGGTACTTTCATGACAAAGGTACTTTCATGACAAAGAACAACTGAAGAAATTTATGGCCACCAAATCAACACTACAAAGAGTACTGAAAGACACTCTAGAAAGAGACAAAGATAGCCACAATCTTAAGAATAACAAAAAGAAACCACTAAGCAGGGCAAGTAATTAAACAGAAAATGTAGGAAACCAACAACAGAAAGATAGCATGACAGGAATGAGCCAGTACATATCAGTTCTATCAATCAATGTAAATGGTCTTAACTCACCAATAAAAAGAAACAGACTGGCAGAGTGGGTTAAGAAACAAAACCCAACAATATGCTGTATACAAGAAACATATATTTCACTCAAAAGGAAATTCACAGACTAAAAATCAAAGGCTGGAAAACAATACTCCATGCAACAGGAACCCAGAAAAAAGCAGGGGTAGCTATTATGTTTGCAGAAAATGCAAACTTCAAACCAAAAATGATCAAAAAAGATAAAGAAGATCACTACATACTTGTTAGGAGAAAACTTCAAGAAGAAGAGATTACAATCATAAATATATATGCACCGAATATGGGAGCACCCAACTATGTAAGACAATTCTTAATGGACATGAAAAACCAAATCAACAATAATGCAGTTATAACAGGGGACCTTAACACCCCATTGTTACAGAGGGACAGATCAACCAAACAAAAAGTCAGCAAAGAAATAGCAGAACTGAATCAAGCTTGTGAACAAATGGACCTAGTAGATATATACGGAGTATTCCACCCATCAACATCAGAATACACATTCTTCTCAGCTGCACATGGGTCCTTCTCTAAAATAGTTCATATACTAGTCCACAGAACATGCTTAAGTAAATACAAACAAACTGAAATAATTCCATCCACATTATCTGACCATAGCGCAGTAAAATTGGAAATGAATGACAAAAAAGGCTACAATAACCGCATAAACACATGGAAATTAAATAATACTCTCCTAAATAACCAATGGGTCACAGAAGAAGTTAAAGAAGAAATTAAAAAATATCTACAACTGAATGAGAATGCAAATACAAATTACCGGAACCTGTGGGATACAATGAAAGCAGTCCTCAGAGGGAAATTTATAGCCCTAAACTCTCATATCAGAAAAATGGAAATAACACACATAAGCAACCTAATGCTGCACCTCAAACTTCTAGAAAAGGAAGAGCAAATCAACTCCAAAGCCCAAAGAAGGGAGGAAATTATTAACATCAGAACAGAAATTAATGCAATTGAAACTAAGAAAAAAACACAAAGAATTAATGAATTGAAAAGTTGGTTCTTTGAAAGAGTAAATAAAATTGATAAACCCCTAGCCAACCTTATCAAGAAAAGGAAAGAAAAAACTCAGATTCATGCAATCAGAATTAAAAAGGGTGAAATCACTACAGACCCTGTGGAAATACAGAAGATAATCAACACCTACTTCAAAAACCTTTACTCACATAGATTTGATAACACAGAAGAAATGCACAGATTCCTAGAAACCTATGAAGTACCAAAGCTGAATCAGGAAGATGTAAAGCTGCTGAATAATGCAATATCAGTTTATGAAATTGAAAATGTAATTAAGACCCTACCAACAAAGAAAAGCCCAGGCCCTGATGCATTCACTGCTGAATTCTACAAGAAATTTAGGGAAGACTTAATGCCAACACTCCTCAAACTCTTCAATGAAATTGAAAGGGAAGCAAGTCTCCCTAACTCGTTCCTGGAAACAAGTATTACCCTAATACCAAAACCAGAGAAAGACCCAACCAAAAAAGAAAATTACAGGCCAATCTTCCTAATGGACATAGATGCAAAAATCCTCAATAAAATACTGGCAAATAGAATACAGAAAGTTATCAGAAAGATTATACACCATGATCAAGTGGGATTCATCCCAGGAATGCAGGGATGGGTCAACATACGTAAATCAATACATGTAATACACCATATCAACAGGGCCAAGGACAAGAACCACATGATTATCTCAATAGATGCAGAAAAAGCTTTCAACAAAATCCAACACCCATTCATGATGAAAATCCTACAGAAAATCAGAATAGATGGTCTCTACCTCAACCTGATAAAACCTATATATCATAAACCAACAGCCAACATCTTACTAAATGGACAAAAAATGAAACCTTTCAACCTAAAATCAGGAACAAGACAAGGATGTCCATTACCACCACTCCTATTCAATATAGTTCTGCAAATACTAGCCAGAGCAATTAGACAAGAGAAAGCAATAAAGGGAATAAGAATAGGAAAGGAAGAAGTAAAATTATCATTATTTGCAGACGATATGATACTCTGCATAGAAGACCCCCAAAAATCCACTAGAAAACTTCCAGAAGAAATAACCAAATTCAGCAATGTAGCTGGATACAAGGTGAACACTCAAAAATCAGTAGCATTCCTGTACACAAACAACAAAGTCACTGAGAGAGAAATAAGGGAAACCACACCCTTCACTATAACATCCAAAAAAATGAAATATTTAGGAATCAATCTAACAAAGGAAGTAAAAGATCTATACAGTGAAAATTGCATTACTCTAAAGAAGGAAATCAAAGAAGATTTCAGAAAATGGAAAGATATTCCCTGTTCATGGATAGGAA